>PPHD01004911.1:0-20528 GCA_002909625.1 Bambusicola thoracicus | reverse complement strand
TTCGGATAATAGAAAAAGAGAACTGAATTTTAACCCATCCTCCCACTGTAGCCTGCAGTTGTGGGTGGTCTCCATGGAAATGGGCTAGTCTATAACAGATTAAATATTATAACAAGTGCAACTTTTCCAGTGTTGGGAAGCTATATATTGTGCTGAAGTCTTGAAGAAGACTAAATCGATGGCAAAAGGTAGGATTTGCCCCTGAGGATGGGGATAAGTAGCCCTCTATGTCCCTCTGCTGAAGAAAGCAAGTTGAGGGAAGTAACTTTATCATTCTGATGACTTCATAGTGTCTGATGTTGGATGAGAGACACTGCAGCCAGGATGTGATCAGAGGGTGGGATAGTCAATCCCTTTCTTTACAGAAAGAGAGCACCCGCTCATCCAAAGTGTTCTCTTCAAAGGGCAGACCTCCTTGAAAGTATTGGCTCATAAGCATCAGTGCAGGTAAAAACTGCTGAAATTAGTTGATTTTGGAAATTAATTAGCAAAAGAGTTTAAAAAAAAATCTTGTCAATGACAGAGTGGAGAACATGATGGTAGCCTATGAAGTTACGTCACAGTGACATTCTAACAGTCTTCAGCTGCAATTGGAATAGGAAAACCAGCTCTTGGTTTGCTCCGGCAAAATGCATCTTCCAGGTGAAGGGCAGCTGGGCTGGCAGAAAAAAGGCCCCAGGGATTCCCTAGATGCATAAAGATAAAGTGATACGGATCAGTTTTTAAGGCTTTTAATATTCTGTAGCAGTTTTGCTTCATTTTTCTTTGATTTGCTTCTTTTTAATTTTCTTTTCTTTTGCTTTTTTTTTCCAAACAAGAACTTAAGCTGAAGTGTCATTATATTTAAGAAAAAGAGTTATCTGGTGTTTAAAATGAACTCAAGTGCTTGTGACAACCACAGAGCCTCTTCAGGAGCAGGCACACTGGAGGTGCAAACCTGCCCTATGGACACCCTGCAATGCAATGCACATTCAGTGGCCCTGATGGACAGGAATGTCTTTGCAAACATCAGTCTAAGAAGCGATACCGGCAAGTGCCAAGAAAAAGAGGAGCCATTCTCAAGCCAGGCACGATCTCGTGTTATTCTGCAAAGGACACAGAAAAAATGCAGAAAAAAAATGTGAACATTCAAAACTGCAGGAATAAACTCCTTGTTGTCACAGCTCACATTTGGAGGTTAGTCATTATAAATGCACTTTCATACCTGCTTTCACAGAGCAGCACCTTAGAGGCCACAGGAACATGCAAACATAAGCATAAACCAGAGCTGAAGAGCTGCACCATGAGATTTTATGATTTTACACATTTTTTGAAACAGGGATTAATATTTAAATTATTCTTTCATCGATATTTTTATTATGTTTTTAATTTTCATTTAAGTTTGTGTGCATTTTCTTTGTTGTTTGACCAGTAAAGGAAATATCAAAGAATGTGGACCCTATTTAGTTCTGCAGTCCCTTCTTCTAGTTTTGGAGAACTTTTTCATTGAAACATTCCATGTTCAGCCAATACTTAGTTTGGTGCAGGTTTGCTACTCGGTTTTGCTTGGTGGTGCCCAGTGCCAGGACCAGAGGCACTGGGTATGGTCTGGAGCCAAGGAACTTCCCTGCCCATCAGAAGCAATGCAGTGTTGGGAAGGTCCATGGCACAGGGAACAGAAAGGCTGTTGGTTCTCCTCCTTGGACATCTCCAATAGCCCCTGGCCGTGGTGCTGGGCACTACCCTGAGTGGCCTTGCTGGGGCCAGGGGAACAGAGGTCTTTTTCAAACAGCAATTCCATGACTCTGTGTGTTTCTGTGATTTTTCATAGAATCGTAGAATCATAGAATGGTCTGGGTTGAAAAGGACCACAATGACCATCTGGTTCCAACCCCCTGCTGTGTGCAGGGTCTGCAACCAGCAGACTAGTCTGCCCAGAGCCACATCCAGCCTGGCCTTGAATGCTTCCAGGGATGGGGCATCCACAACCTCCTTGGACAACCTGTTCCAGTGCGTCACCACCCTCAGCATGAAACACTTCCTCCTATTTATTTTATTTTATTTTATTTTATTTTATTTTATTTTATTTTGCAGGTAAAATCTTCATCTGTGGCAAAAGGTCAGCTTTTGTGGAAATCTCATTCTGGTGGAAAAAAAACATTAACTACCTGGTGCTATGCAAACTGCAAACAGCATCTAATTTAGGATTCGGATGAAGATAAGTTCAATGGGCTGATTTGTAATTTCTCGTGTTTCAGAGGGAGGCAAGGATCCAGATTCCACCATGCCAGCACGGCCACAGTGCTGGACGCTTATCAAAGTGGTTGCCTTCGGGGCTCTCAGGAGATCGGGCTTCTCTCCAGGTCTTCAGATGAAGCACCAAAGCCATGAGAACAGCCATGCTTCAGCATCAACCTGAGAGGAAACCAGGAATATGGAGAGACCTGAGAATTTTAACCGGCAAATAAGAAACCAGGTTGAATGTTCCCCACACACAGAGATCAGGAAAAAGAAAAAAATAAAAAGAATCGGGCATAGTTTAAAGTTTTATATCATTAAAAAAAAAATAAAAAAAATCCACATGAACTTGTTCAGTCATCACCCTGAATAAAAAAGGGCAAACCCTCCTCATTCCATGAAGCTATTCTTGGCCACTGCACACTAGAAAGCAGGGAGGGCAGTTTAAAGGGGGCAAATACAATTAATGTTCCCGCTTTTGCCATATTTCTGAACCCAGGGGACAAATCAGGAAACTTTATGTCAGTAGGAATGCGAACAATAAAGGCAAAGTGGGTTGCGTGTTAGAAGACCGTTTCACTCCCTTTCTATATTTTTATTTTATTTTATTTTTTTGCCCAGCAGTATGATGTGTTAACAATTTTGTTGGTTTAACAGTTCACACTTCCAGCACATTTATCCATTGGCACATGGGGGTTTTATGCATTTAACAGTTTTCTTCATTAAAGTGGGTTCCACTGTGTCTTAAAAATTGTTTTCCTTAGACTGCGTGTTTGTTATTTTATATGGTGTGACTGAAAAGCAGGCCAAAATTTTGGCCTTGGAAAATGCACACTGTAGAGAGGAGCCCAGCGCAGCACAGGATTAGCCTCCCTCAAAGCCCAGTGCATATTCTTTTAAGAACTGCTGATTGCACATTGGAGCTTTCTCCCCTTAATTGCTGGGAGATTCTTAATTTGTCCTGAGCTTGGGAAAACGAATTACAGATGTACACACTGCAATCAAAACCCTCTCTGCACAAGATTTTTACATGTTGTCATTGAGATGGCCTTCATCCCTTTGCACAGAGCCCTCCACTGCCAGCATTTTACTTTATTTTTTAATTCTGAAGGGATAGCAGGGACTGGGGGAAGGGGAAGGGTGGCTGTTATTTCTGTGGAAGCAGGACTGGGTCTGAGAGGCACAAGAGACACCCAGGTGTTTTCACAGCGAACCCTGCGCAGGGCCCTTTTGGAGCCGAGCTCGGTTCCTGTTTGCCAAGCTACACTTTCAAGAGGTGTCAGATATCGAGAACCTGTTTCAGATGCCAAGGCAAGCAACGAAGGGAAAAAAAAACAACAGTAGGGAGGAGGGGAGATGGGGGACGTGGGGAAAAAGGGAAAGGGGAAAACGTTCCTCCTCAAAGAAAAAGGTAGTTGTTCCAACTTGGCTGTTTCTTTTTAAAATAATTAGTTAAGCAGTGCATAAAAACAGGTAAGTCTGTTCTGCATTGCTCATAGCCTTGGCAGGCCCTGTCCTTCCCTGCTTTAGTGGAATTTCTGTGAACCACCGCTGTACAGAAGAGGGGAGGGGAATTGTATCACCATGACCTAAGGCAACCCAGCTTGTAAGGTTAACCATAATTTTTAAACTAACATGACCTCTGTTAACCCCTCCATTCCAATCTTTTTAAAAAAAAGAAGGGAAGAGAAAGAAGCATGTTTACAAAACCACTAGTAGGAAAAGAGGGGGCAAGAGTCTGAGAGCCTTATTCCTTTCCTCTTCCCTCCAGCCCTCTATCCATCCCTCATCTGGCCATTTGTCCTTGTGCTGCCACCACCCAACTGGTGTTTAATGGGTCTTGGTGCAACACATTTAAGGACTTTGCCTTTTCTAATGAGATACAGAATCATAAAATTAAGCCATACTGCGAAGCCAAAAACTTTCAGCTCCAATGTGTGCATTTGGGGCTTTGCAGGAATGTTCGTGTCTGGATGTCTGAGTCACATGCTCTCACAGTAAACGCGATACATCCTCTCTTTAATGACACCATTGGCTTACTTTATTTATTTTATTTCCCTCCACTCATCCCTCTCTCCTCATTTTAGAGAAGAATGCAGGCCATTTCCTCCAGCTGGGATGCCAAGCAAACCTGCCTTCGGCACCCTTTGCCCTGCCCTTTTCTATAGCTGTGTCTTAAACCAAGTAACCAGAGCCAATGCCAGCATGGCCCTGGGCCAGCTGGAGGTGGCATGAAGCCACGGTGTATGGTGTAGTCAGCTTTCATGTCAACATTTGGATGATGAGTTCATCTTAACCAGAACATGCCAAGCTCAAAGGAATCCAGGACTGCCTCAGAATATGCGTTTGCAGTACGCAACCCACACAAAGGCATTGGTGCAAGGAGGGAACTTACTTATATATTGTGTCTCAAAATTCTCCTTATAACTTGCTCCCAGTTATATTCATTTCTGATCAGCCAGAGGCAGATGCACCAAGGGGAATATAGGATATAGGTACAATTCCTGGAGACCTGGACTCATCTCTCCATGACTCCCAGGCCACAAGTACTGCCTAACTGCTCTTGAATATCCCCTCCACTGTTCACATGGTAGACATAGACCAATAATTTTATATGGGACTGATGTCAGGCCGTTCTTAAAATGTCGTTTCTTTGAAACAGTTCCTTCTCTACATAAATGAGCACAAACAAACAGGCCTGCTTATGCATCTATAATTAATAAGCATGGAAAATCTACCAATTAAGTAAAGTTAGTGTGCAAAATAAAAGTAAGAGGCCAGATTCCCAAGCAGTATGAGCTGGCAGAGGTTCAAGATTTCATTGGAAAAATAGGCCTGAATTACTATTCATCTTATATGCAGTCCAGTCCTCCACTCTAGAATGAGCTCATATCCAATTAATTGTTTATATACTTAATATATCTGCAGACCTATTTGGATGTAGAGCATGGTAGTGAGCATGGGAAATACCAGATCTACCACCAATTGCTCACCCACAGATATACTGAGCTTGGCTTTCTCCAAACCCACTGTTTGGGCAGTATTTGCACCACCCAGTGTAAGCTAGCTACTGTAGGTGTCTATTCTGGGTGGTTGTTCCTTTGTCCATAAAAAGACAAATGCCTTTCTTCTAAAGAGGAGCATCCAGTTTCTGTACCTTCACTAACAATGTTTTCTGGAAGAAATTCTCTCTACACTAGATAAAAGGGAAATCTTCATCCTTACGAAAGCACATAATTATACAAGTAGAGAAATACCCACTGATAACCCAGTAACCCCTGCTGGACCACCTTGTAGGACAGCTCCAGCAGTGGAGGTTCAGCCTACTCATCTGTACGTGCAAGTCAGCATCTCCGTTCATGCTTAGGATTTAGTTGTGTGTTTTCTGGAAGAAAAGAAAACAAGACACTGGAGACTTATTTCCTAAGCTAAGCAAGGAAGAAGAAAAACTGCTGATGGAGAGGTGCAAGCTCATCTCATGCTGAGGATTCCAGTTCCTCTAAAAGAGCATTACTATCACGTGTATTCTTGCAAGTTTTCCTATTCCCACACTTCCCCCCCTCCTGCTTTTGCTATACTAAAACTGATTGGAAAGTGCAATCATTCTGACTGTTCACAAATACTTGATGTCTCAGAAACTGAGTAAACCTCTGCTGGTTTTGCAGTTCTGTTTTCATTGGGGAGAACAGACAAGTAACTTTTTTTCTGTCTCATCAGAACAGCCATGGCCAGACTCAGGTTTCAGGGCATCCCACTCTATCCTCTTTTCCAAATGTTGAGTATTTGCTCCACAGACTAGAGCTCTACTAGAGCTTTCTGATAAAATAGCTGTTTAGATGTATTTATTTATTCACTCATTTGTTTGCTTATTGAGACAGCATAATAATATATTTCAAATAATAATAGAATCATGGAATCATAGAATGGCCTGGGTTGAAAAGAACCACAATGCTTATCTCATTCCAACCCCCTGCTATGTGCAGGGTCGCCAACCAGCAGCCCAGGCTGCCCAGAGCCACATCCAGCCTGGCCTTGAAGGCCTGCAGGGATGGGGCATCCACAGCCTCCTTGGGCAACCTGTTCAGTGCGTCACCACCCTCTGGGTGAAAAGCTTCCTCCTCATACCCAACCTAAACCGCCCCTGTCTCAGTTAAAAGCCATTCCTTCTTGTATTTTTTGTGATAGTAAGTACATTAAGTATAATTTTGTTTTTACTCTTGTAAAACAGCTCTGCTCGTGGAGAGAAACCAGTGACACTTTGTATTCATTTAAGAGCATCTAACGTGTTCGAGCACATCAATTAAGTGGAACTTCATTAGCAGACATTTCCTTTTCAGTTTGGTTCATTTCTGTCTTCATATTGCTGGATCATGTTTCGTGATTTTAGATCTGAAATATACCTACAGAATGAAAAGAGGTGGAAGTCAGGAGATTATGACTTGAGAGATGTCCAGCATGAAGTTGTCAGCAGACTTTTTGAGTCACGCTGCGTAAATCAGTCAGTCCATCAGTCTCAGTGCCCACCTGTATTATGGAGGAAATATCTGATTTCATATCTGCCTTTTCTTTTGAAATTCAGATTTCTGAACTGACTCTTTCCGTGTGTTGTCCTGTGAATGCAGAGAGTCTCCAGTCCCATCTGAGGCCCCATGATGCTCCTTTTCAAGAAGTGGGAATACCAGAAATTCCTACTGGAATACATGGTGGCAGGAAAAAGCAGTGCCTATGAAAAATTAATAACAATCAGGCTCTGATTTGTCAGAATGGAACTCAAATTTATGAAAAATGCTAAGGAAGAACATTGATCCCCACAGACAGGACCAGCATTTGGCAAAACCCAACAATTCCAGCTGAAATCCAGCAGAAGCAGAGAAATAAAGCTGCACACCCACTAATCTGATTCCTATGAATGAACTTGAGCCCAACAGTAGCATATAGGCAGAAGCCTATGTACAAAAATAGAAAGCTCTCAGAATCCACAGCTCATCTGGACAGGATTAGAGAAGTGCTCCCTGAACATTAAGTGAGTGACGTGCTAGAAAAGAATTGAATCAATTTACAGCAGCCCTGGAACGTCCCAAGCACAGCAGCTCTGAAAACAACAGAATAAAAAGGAATTCATTGTCCACTGCAGCAGAAAGCAACTATTGTAGGCAACAATATCAATGATATTAGTGACTGCAACTCTATCTTTGTGTAGCTCTGAAAGCTGTTAAAAACTCTGTTTGGCCAATGGGTACAATGTTGAAATTGTACCCATGTGATTTTTATTCTCTGATTTCACAGTTTCAGTGAAGATTAGTCAGCTTTGTCTCTGACTTGGTTTTTGGTCACCATAAAGTAGAACAATGTATAATATGTTGACAGAAAGGATTGCTGTGGGCAAATTAGGGTTTTCTTTCAGTAGAGTAACTGGGGAGAAGATGAGAGAATTATCAATACAGCTGAGTAGTGAAAAAGTCTTTCAGATATGTTGGGGCCAACATTTAAACAATGGGATACGACAAAATAGATGATGTCTGTGAAGCATCATATGATTTGCCTTTTTCCCTAGGCAAACCCACAGCCCAGATCCCATTAGGGAGAGTGCTCAGAGGAATAGGACTATATAACCTGATAGATTATAACCTGATTGTTATACCAATGTTATTCTTTCATAAACTACTTTTGGTTTAGGTAGTGAGTTTGTGAGAAAGGGGACTTCTCTGGTGACACCAGTCCATTATTTCAACAAGGTTTTATTGGCCACCTCTGTATCAGAATGAAATAGCAAACTTCAACCCCTCAGTCCCCCAAACTCTGCATCCAGGAGCAAGGCAGCCATCACAGTTTTGCTTCTGAAGGAAACAAAGCAGCCACACAAGCAGTACATTAACAGTCGTGTGGGAATGAACGTGGTGTAGATACTTAAAAAGGACAGATGACAACATCTGGATATATTTCACCTAGGGTGAAATATACAGAAAGTGGCAGATCTGGGGTTTTAAGTCTCCATCTCCACGCTTCTAGAAAGGTTACAACTGCTCTGCCCTGATCCTAGTTAAAATCTGTCTGGATTTATCTCAGTCCCTGGTATTTTTGGTTTGCATCTTGCTACTAATAAAGTTTTGAAACAGATTTCAAACAGTTAACCACAGCTTATGTTAAAACAGGAAAGATTCATCCCCTAAGAGATTCCCTAAAAGATTTATCCATATGTAAAGGGAGGTTGGAGGCAAATGGATGAGGCCAGGCTCTTCTTGGCAGTGTGTAGCAACAGGACAAGGAGCAATGGCCTAAAACTTGATCATAGGAAGCTCTGTACTAACATGTGAAGGAACTTCTTTACAATAAGGGTGACGGAGCCCTGGTACAGGCTGCCCAGGGAGGTGGTGGAGTCTCCTTCTATTCAGATATTCAAGACCCATCTGGATGCCCACCTGTGCAACCTGTTGTAGGGTACTGCTTTAGCAAGGACTACCAGGATCTACTTGGATCTACCAGGCTGCAGAATACCATAATGAATTAGATGAGAGCTTTCCTTTGAGGAAAACAACTTTTTCTTAGGGAAAGAGTCTTGTTCAATCCTCTTGAGTCATTGTCTGTGTTTCCCCACCCAGCGATCTGCACACTGAGTTTTTCCAACCATTTCAGCAACATTTTACAGCAAGTTAGAGGCCTCTACTATATTACATTCTCATAATTTTCAAAATTAAAACCAGGTGGCTAGGTGGAGAAGGAAAACCTCTTAATTTTTCAGGAGAAGGAAAGACTGCATTGTGAGCCCAGCTCTTATTAGTTACCTAAGACTTCTTGTAAAGGGTAGTAGATATAGATGTGCAACCTGTCCAAAGGCCAGAATTCCTGGCATATAAGAAGACTTACATCCCCCACATCCCTCTTTTGCTGTGGCATGGATTATCTGATGTCTAATGGAGGATTATTTCACATAGTCTCAGTGCAACTGAGCTAATAAGTATATTAATATGAAATGCAGTACAGACACTTTGGAAACTGGGTTCTACTAATGCAGCTGCTTGTGGAGTGACTAGTCTTAAGGAAAATCATTGGGTTTTGTGAACACCCCCTCCCCCAATCTCGCCCTTTGTTATTGTTTGGAGCTGAAGGAACATAAGGAACATCTGTTTGTCTGCACAGAGGTTGTTGTTCCCAGAAGTTTATCAGAAATTTCAAAAAAAGATCATTATGTTTAATGGAGATAGGTAGGAACAGCATGCTCAGATTAACTAAGGTGCTTTACAGGTATGTCAGTTACTAATTATTGGTTACATGCACATCTCTGATGAGCCAGACAGAGCAGCCACAGCAAACACCAACAATCAGTACAAACACCTTACAACTTTGAGTAATCACTTCCTCTTTAGCAAGAATAAAAGGTCACTAGATATTCAAACAAAAGGGGCAGTGTATTGTTCTTCTCACAGAAGAAAGGCAGCAACCTTGAGGCTTAATTACGTATAACATTATTTGACAAATGGTTGGAATATTTTGAAGCATAGTGTTTCTAAGAAAAAAAATTAGGAAAGATGGCTTGTCTCTTCTTATTCTCCACAGTCAGCTTAGAACTCAGAGTGGGAGAAGCATCACTGTCAGCAGAGACTGAGTGTTTGATTCAAATGAATTGGGCAGTGCATTATTTGTTACAGTTTTGTTTCTTGCCTCCAAATATTCCACCATAAGTGGACAAATCCTCAGATAAGTGCTGTATGGAGAAGGTATCCATCTTACAAAAGAAGTCCTCCAAAATTACTCTGATGTTGTTTTTGAGGGGGATTTTAATCTCCCAATTTTTCATACATCCTTTAGTCTCCCAGTCCTAACAGGCCCTACAACACATAGCTCACTAAATGTGATTTCTGCCTGAAATAATGGCAATCCAGAGATGGCTCCATCTTGGGACTTTCCATGTATCCTCCGCTCTAATATTCACATGAGCAATTATTTGTTTTAAGATGAATCATGTCATGTTTTTCTGGTTTCTGACACTTAAAAATATTTTGTTTCCGCTGAGTGGTGAAGTCAGCCACTTACTATTATTAAACATCATGCTGTGTTATTCTCCCATCTGGGTGATGATCTCAGTGGAGCCTGTACCGAATCCAGCTTTACGCTCTCAGTTCTCACACAGATGCTACTGGTAGTCTCCCATTTGTAATATCCTTGGTAACCAGCTGCAGTTGGAAGTCTAATATGTTGGATTTGCTTGTCCTCTCTTGCTGATTCCAGCCTTGTGGTTTATGGGTTGCCTTTGTGGTTTGCTAAAGGTCAGGCCCTGGACGACTCTAAATTTTCTTAAGTGAAATTCAAACACCACAGATGAGCATGTTTTCAAAGTAGTTGTCTTGGGTGGTATGGATTCAGATTTGGTTTCTGGTGCTCAGGACTGAAGTCTCCTCTCTGCTTTGGGTCAATGACCAGACGCAAGTCTGCCTACCTCCCAGTGCCACTCTTTGTTCAAATCCCAGCTTTCTCTGAAATTTCGGTCTTGTGCTAGACCCTAAGTTGCATTTTCAGTTGTACACCCCCAAGCCGTCCCACTTCCCCATGCTGATGCCAAAATGTTTATCCTTGCCTTTGGCTTGACTCAATAACTGTAATTCTCACTCTTTTTGCTGGCTTGCAGGCAGAGACTGCATCAACCATAATTCAAAATTGCGAACAGATGACTAGATTACTTACTTGAACTGCTCTCAATCATTACATCACCCTTGTACTGAAAATCACAGCACTGGCTCCCCATGTGATTTCGCATCCACTTTAGGGTTTGGCTCCAGAGCTACTGGACTTACTCACTCCAGCTGACCTAAAAGAGCTGCTTGTACCTCATAGATGTCCTCAGGCTCAGCGATCAGTCAGTGCCAATTAATTGATCATTCCAATGGTCTGACTGAAAACTGCCGGTGCCGAAGCCTTGGCTCCTCCAGCTGTACTTGGTGGAAATCCCTATGACCTTCATCCAGAGAGGGTGGGGAGGGAGAAATAAATCTGCTAATCTGTATAAATACAAAGAGAAAACACTTTCTCTAAGATGACAACAGCTTGGCCTCAGTGAGGGGAAAGCTGGGGTTTGTGTTTTATCTCCAACATGAAATTGTGTAGGTGTAATGTATATTCAGAAATTTTCCTGACTCAGGCACTGCTGTGGCTCCCAGCCAGTAGCAGATACAAGCAGCAAGGAGCCCAGACAACAGAAGTCCCCAGGGATGCTCAGAGCCTTTTGGCAACATGGGTGCTGCCAGGACTTGGTGATGAAGAGATTTAAGGAAAAGTTTTTCACTCAGAGAGTGGTGAGGTGCTGGAACAGGCTGCCCAGAGAGGCTCTGGATGCCCCATCCCTGGAGGTGTTCAAGGCAAGGTTGGATGGAGCCTTGGCAATCTGGTCTGGCGGCTGGGAACCCTGCCTGTGGCAGGGAGGTTGGAACATGGAGATCATTGAGGTCCAGCAACCCATTCTATGGCTGATTCTGTGATTTTATGATTCTATGATTCTTTGATTCTATTATATGATTCTATGATTTGGACATGATACCTGAGCTGTGATGAGCAATGTGTTTCCTGTCCCATTGCACAAAGCAGTGCATGAGCTCACTGCACCAGAGAGGGCTTCACAGCACCATCACCAATGCATAGCCATCTCTGCTTTGCACTGCATGGAATTACCCTGTGAAACACTCTGAGCTGGCAGCCTGGGTCTTGTTTCACAAGTAGAAATATCCACAGAATGAAAGCCAGCATTTATGACTAATTGTCCCCTTGTTCAGCAGGCTCACTAGCATGGTCAAGGCCTGCATTGTAGAGATAGAGACGATTTCTCTGTCTGCAAGTCAGGTCAGGTCAGGTCAAGCCAGTGGGTCAGTGTCTCATATGGTCATCTTTTACTGTCAGTCACACACCATAAATTCTGCAGCTGAAGGACTGAAAACATCATAGAATCATATGATTCTATGATCAATAAATAATGTAAATAAAATAAAACAAAGAAAAGTGAAATGAAATGAAATGAACTACAATACAACACAGTGACTAACAAATTTGGAACAGATTGCTTTGATGGACAATTCTTAAAATATACCCCAAACTTTTCTTTGTAGATTCTAATCCCAAGAGAGGTGTTTTTCAGCTTTATAGTTACAGTGCACATTTTCACTTTAGAAAAGATTATGAAGAGTACTTCCCTACACCACAGAATTCAGGAATTCATACATCGCTGAATTCAGTAATTCGTACACCACTGACACACTGCAGAGGAAAGGTCTCATGGGCTGTGTACAGTGATACAAGCCAAAACCAGAGATTTCCTTTTGCAGTGAAGTGGTGCTGTCCTTTTCCATAATACTGTAAATGTAAAAGAAGGAATCAAGAGCATCTCCTGAGACGGAAACAGTGTCAAAGGGAGAACTATTGCCTTCTCCCACACAGATCCCCACCTATCATCTTTCCAGATCCCTGTGTCGAACACATATGGCCAGCATCCACACAACAGACTGATGAGAGGGAGAGTCCTCTGGAAGCAGCTCACAGATGTGCAATGGTGGTGGGTTCCATCACCCCACTGCCTCACTGGAGATAGGGCTCCCAGTGGGGTCAGTGGTGGCAGCTTCAGCAGCTGTCGCCTCTTGTTGCTTCTTCCCAGGTTGGGTTTTGGGTCCCCCAGAGCCCTGCACAGTCATAGTACACATTTGACACAAGATTTGCCTCTGGACTTTCAGGTAGTCCTCCCCCTTATTAACTCTTCCCTCTTCTAAACACCACCATGAGTATTTTTGCAGTCCCCCTTGAAGCTTTCATAATCACAGTAGGGCTACAGTGAAGCCTCAGGAACAGCTCCATCAGCTCAAGATGTCACACAATAAATGCCAAATGCTATTATCAAACAGAGTCCATATACGCATGTCAGCTTGGCAGAGGTGCCTGACTTTAGGGAGGGCCCCCAAAGACACTCTAGACATGTTTAGCTACAAGGCTCCAGTAGTATTCCACACAATCCTAGCAAAGGCTGCAGTAGAGTCTCAGCTCAACCAGGGAAAGGCAGGTTTTGAGTTAACTGCTGAGAGCTTGCTGGGAGTATTCATGCAACCCCCAGCCAATCCAGATGTAGCTCTGTGCATTCCTACTTTACAGATGGCCAGAGCAATCCACTCCTTGTCGTTTGCAATGAAGGGCAGAAGAAGAGAGGATTTTTGACATGTTTAAATATTATCTAAAACAAAGAAATTGCTCAAAAGTCAGGGATGCATTTAAATAAATTAAAGCTGCCAGCAAAATCCCATATTTGTTACACTTCATTCCATTTCATCCTGAGAGCCATCCCTCTGCAAAACATCGCAGCTCCAGTAGTTTGGTGTCCAGATGTTCCCCGTCATATAATCTGCACTGCATCACACTTTGTTCCTGATGTGGCTCCTTAAAAACAGTGAACCCAGATTCCAGGACAACCTGAGTAGAGTTTTCCATAATGAGGGGCAATTGCAAAAATGTGGTTGTTGACTTGGCCAGTGGAACACGGGCCTTTTTGTTCTCTTCTTCATCACTCTCTCTTTCTCTTTTTCAGTCCTCCAGCTGGCTGGTAATCCAGCATCATCAACATCTTTTTGCATTTTATTCCTTAAGCCATTCATATTATACACATTCCAGTTTTAAAATACAGATTTTAAGAATGATTTGATGTGGCTTGGAAGAGTGACATGCTTACACATTTATAAAAAATTCATTAACTTGGGGAGAGGAAAAGAAAGGATTGCATCTTTTATTTTCTTTCCTTCCCTTTCCTTTTCCCCATTTCCAGCATATGAAATTATTTGCTGGTCATTTAGGAACCACAATGTCAAAATGTGGTTGCCCCATAGGGAGGAAAAAAGGCAGTTCACCCTTACTGTTTTCAAGTCAGTTGTTAAAAAGTAGCTTTGGCAAAGGCCAAAGCCAAACTCATCTTTGAGCTGTGTTGTTTAAAAGATGAAGTTCACAGTTGTGCTCGCTATTTTTGAGAACGCCCGTTCCCACAGGCCTTGCGTCTGCCAGATGGTAACCAAAGGATGATGCTGTTGAGCACCTTTTTTCCAGCCTTGTGAAACACCAGTCTCCTGGTTACAACTTGGAGAGGCCATTCTTGGACATATATCTGATTATTATATTAAGCAGATACTTAATTATAAAGAAAAAAAGCAATTCTGTTTAGAAGTCAAAAATTATTAGTTCAGTTCAATTATAATGTATGTATGCTATGTACCTCTAGCAAAGATACCCCTCAACTGTGGGCCAGATTTCAGTACTGGTGGTGAAAACCCCATTCCAAGTTTCTGGTCTCTATTTAAAAGCTTTTAGCAGCTTATCTTATTACCAATACGTTAAGCTCTATTCTCTCATCACTGCATAAAAGGTAAATATGAATTCCTCCTCTCACACAGTAGAGGAAATTGCTCTGATCCTGGAAGCAATGAATGATGGAATCTTCAGCCACTCTCTTGATATCAGAATTATTTTTCATTTTCCAGGCTAATTCCTTCTTCAGATAGAAAGCTCCAGCTTCCAGATATTGTCCTCCAGATGTAGACACATCTGACAGATATTTTTAATTAAGTGTATTTTATTATGACATAATTGCAAAACCCATGAGAAATTCACCTTCCTACCCAGAGATATAATGAAGTGACAATGCGCGGGACAAAAAGCAGATACGAACTAACTACTGATGCTATGTAGTCTCTTCCATTGGATTCCCTCTCTCCTCCACTTGTTGTGACACTGTATTCAAAGAACAACGAAGTAAAAAGTCAATGTCAGTTCAGTTCAATGCCATGCTACTTATAGATCTGAGGTACAGACATAGAGAGAAGGGTGAATCTTACTGCTTTGCCCCTCTCACATGCATTTTATACTCAGAAGGCCAGGCCGACCATCAGATTTAATAAATGTGATCTGTGGTTGTCTCACGCCTGTCCTTGGTGGTTCACAAGATGACAGTCTAACACCGTAAGATGTCAGTCTTCCAGCTATCAAAAGTGTTGAGCTGTCGATTTCTGTTTCAGACCAAAAATTGCCTTTGAGATTTTTTATTTTTCAGGCCATCCAAAGATGACTTTGAACATCACATGAAAGAGAAACAGAAAGGACTGATTTGATCAGAATAATACAATTATGCTTCTAAGGACTGTGGACTGAGCAAATGACTCATGTGCCCTGCAGTAGCAGAAACTAATAAAAGCAATTAATAAAGTCAGAGAGTTATATAGCCAGTTGTGGCTCAGTGACCTCACATGTGAGCAATCATCTACTGTCCGTGATATTTTGGGATGGCTGGAGAATAAAGGCCAAAGAAGATTATCACTAAATTCTTACAACTGTTTTATGAACCCCCTGGTGAAGGAAAACAAGGACTAAATAAGGGTCTATCTTACATAAGTTGACAATTAAAGTCTTGGCCACCCAAACAGTAGATTCTAGTCATTCAGCAATGAAGTTTAATGCTCAAGCAGATCTTTTTTGCACAGTCTTGCCATGTTGTCTCTAGCTAGTAATCATGAGTCAGGAACAAATTCTGGGGGGAAGGGAGAACTGAGTGCTGAAAAACCAGCTTGCCATAAAACAAGACCTCTCCCAAAACAGAAATGCCAAGGAAAGCTCAACTCGTGTTGGTTGATGTTACCTCTGACTTCACAGTGCAGCTCGTTCTTGAGTGGGAAGCAAACACGTTCCAACCTTCCCTTGTAGCAAACAAGTAACACCCCCAAAAGTGACTTTTTCCACCTAATTATATCAAATGTTTGCAGCCACTGGAGTTTGGACTCCACTATGAATCACACACCTACAGGAATACATCCCTACTCCACTTCTCTATTTCCACTAATCAGAAGCTGGAACCTGCACTGGGAACTGTGTATGTTGCCTTCTCTACTTTTCTCCAAGTGTAGCACCTAGAACACTGAGCCTGGAGCCACTTGGTCTGTGGTCTCTTCCAATTGGAACTATTCTATGATGCTATTATGTTAAGCTAGTTTGGCATGGATAGCCCTGTGTTATTTCTAAGCTAGGCTGGAAAATACAGAACTCACCATGAACTCTCGACTTATCCTCTTTTTTCTACCTATATTTGTCATACATCTTTTGTATGACATCAAGAATTGAATAGTTTAGCAGGATCTGAAATAAGAGGTGACATCTTTGTGATGTGGCGATATCAATTCAAGGGTCCTCTGTTTGCCAGATAGCTTATCAAATGTTCCCAGGCTCCCTAAGAATAGAGTCAAGCCTCTGAAGGTTTCAGAAAAGGAGCTTGATGTGGGATGGCTCCTCAGCCCATGGAGGGGTTTCTCTCTCTTCATTAACCACCTGAGCTGTGTGGAAAGATCTGCTGGCTGACTTGGGAGACTAGAGTTGGATGGGGCGAACACCCTGGTTGATGAAGTGCACTGAGATCCCTTTCCAAACATTACCCGTGGGAAGGAAGAAATGCTCAGGGTCAGGTGCTGGAGGACCAAGTGAAAAATGGCCTCAATAGGATAGCTGCTGGAGGGAGGCTATGGGAAGCTGGGACAGGAAAACATACGTATAGGTATGGGAGATATATAGGTAAGGATGAGACCTATAAGAGAGCAGATTGTGAGGTTGTTTGTTTTCTTTAGGCCACCGGAAAGTTTAGGAAGACATCAGACTTTTAATCACTTGTCCAGATTTCTGAGTGGTGGATGGCACAATTTGGAGGATATTTGAGGCAAGAGCAGAAATGCAAACAGAGCATCTAGGTGTCCTGGATGGAGAGAGATAGGACACTGTGCATCTTCTGGCCTGGTGACACTCAGGCATCACATGGCTGGCATGAGCATCAGTGCAGAGCATGGGCAAAGGTTCAGTCCAGGAAGAAGAGCTTTAAATTCTGGTTTCTCAGACAACTCGGTCTCCAAGGGGCAGGTGGTTTCGTTGCTGTTAATTGGGCAGTTACTCTGCTCTTTTATTGGGTTGAAAACGAGCTGAATTAAGAGGTTTTTGCCCTGGTATGTCTGAGACATTCTTTGTCCTTCTCAGCAGGGGAGTGACTGGCTTACCAGGAATTGGCACAGAGTAAGCTCCTTTCTTGGCACTATTTTTCTAAGCACAACTGCAACTGATGCAAAATCCCCACAGGTGACACAGCTTGGGAGGAACATTGAGACCTGCAAGTGCACTGCAAAGAGCATGGTTTTGTGGTGCTCATTAATTCAGGAGCTGAAGAAACTGAGTTTACTGTTTCACTGAATGTATTACTGAATGCTGAACTACCAAAGCAAACTGAACAAGCACTGCAAGGACTTCTTAGCCTGAAGCAAGCGTTGGGGCAGGAGTGGAGGAAAGAAACCTACTAAAAAACTAACAGAGGTTTAGTATATTCCCCCCATTTCATCATGTAATGCTCACGTTCTAACCATGTACCAGAACACTGATACGTTACAGCATTTCTTCAACTACAATCTCTTCAAGAAGCATTCAGTTAGGCTGAGCTGAACAAAAACTTTCATTCATTACATCCTGGTAGGATGCAAACAAGTTCAAAACCTGATAATCCCTTTCAGCCCTTATTAAATCAGCTATGCACCACAGGTGGGAAGTCAGCCTAGAATGGAGAGACAGCCCCATGCACGCTTTGCAATAAAGCATAGTATTAGTCACTACAAAGATTTCCAGGACTTTCCCTGCCTCTCTCAGGAGACAGACTCCCAGTGCCCCGCAGCCGATTGCACGGAATCATGTTTGCATTATGTGGCAGCGATGATGTGTTTGTTCTTGGCACTGAGGGCCTCTGACTGTGGAGCTCTGCAGTGACAGTGGAAATCTTTCAAGCCTTGAGCTGGATTTGCAGCTTCCTCTTTTGAAATGCAGGCAGAGTACAAGACTCTTTTGTGGAAAAAAAAAAAATTGAAAAAAAATAGGAAGGAAGGAGGCAAGGCAAGGCAAGGCAAGGCAAGGCAAGGCAAGGAATCCACTGAGATTCGTTTTCCATCTAAAAAGAATGGATTTACAGTATTCAGGACACAGCCCTGCTTTTCAGGGATGCTCAGTGATCAGATGCTCATATCAGAGGTCAGTCACGTCTTCCCACATGTATAGAATCATAGAATTATAGTATAGAATCATAGAATCGCCTGGGTTGAAAAGGACCACAATGCTCATCTAGTTTCAACCCCCCTGCCATGAACAGGCTCACCAACCACCAGACCAGGCTGCCCAGAACCACATCCAGTATGGCCTTGAATGCCTCCGGGGATGGGGCATCCACAGCCTCCTTGGGCAACCTGTTCAGTGTGTCACCACCCTCAGCGTGAAAAACCATTCCCTCTTGTCCGTCCTATCACTATCCATCCTTGTAAACAGCCGTTCCCTCTCTTTACCTCCACATTTGAGGATTTGATGCTCCATTAATGAGCTCAGTGTGTGAGGAGGAGGTAGGAAGTGGATGGCTCAGAGTGGGTTTTTACTGACAGCATGACTTTTTCCCACACATCTCCTGTGCGGTGCAGCCCCAGGAGCCACCTACACAGCCCCGCCAGCAAGAGGCCAGCTGTGAGCAGATGTTCTGCTGGTTGGGCAAAATGTGGCACTTACCCAGTGTCGAAAATACCATAATTGTAACATCAGCTTATTTTTCGGTTTTCCCCACCAGGTTTTGTAGCTTTGGTCTACTTACTGCCCACTGGTCTTTTTTTCTCTTCCCAATTAAAAACTGTAAGAGAATGAGAATGGTTTTAGGCTCTCTTAAAAACCAAGGTGTTAAAGGGAACTATTTCACCTGAAAAAATCTCAAAATAGCTCTTGATCTAAAGCCAGTATTTCTAGTGAGAATGTTTCCATGGTTGGTTTTTACTGGTTGTTTTTTTTTTTCCCCCTAAAATAAACAAAATTTTAGATCGAATTAAAAATTTCCATTCTGGCTGGAAAGCCAGTCCTTTTTAGTTGGAAAAATACTTTGATGCAGTAAAAAAAGAGAAAAAGCCTTTTGAAAAAAAACACCTGACTTCTATTTAGATGAAAGCCATCCGCCTGAAAATCTCTACCCCCAAAAGCATAAGGTACCAAACATATATTCAGTTTGCATTCATGCTGGCAGGCAGAAATATCCTTTTCTCCCAACATGCCTTCAGCTTTTCTCTCTTTTTCTGCATACCGACTTTGCTGCACACAGATTTAAGTTTCAGGGTTCCTAATTTATATATATATATATACATACATGTGTGTGTCTGTGTGTATATAAAGTCACTGTGGCTTCATACCCTCAGGCTGTACGTCACTGTCTCCTCCCTTGTTGCTGGCCTTGATACTTAGGCCTTATTTGTATGAGGACATTGAGAAAAGTAGCTGGAACGAATTTGCCATGAAGTATCTTGGGGCCTACAAACAACTACGTATGTTTAAACTTGAATTATTTGTCATCTTGGGTCCAAAGAGGTAGCTCTGTCTGGAACAGAAGGAACTCTGTTTCCAAGTTGAAAAGGCACATTTGCACACCTTGTTGTTAATGTACCATGTTGGGTGAAGTTTATGTTTCACAAGGTAAATCAGGAAACAATGACATTTCAAAATCTACAGGGATTTGAAGAAGTGCTCACATGCCCCAAAGTTCTTTTTTTCCATCCCCACAACTTTATCAGTTGAAATCAGCCAAGAGGAGGTATTACCTCCTCCTGCAAGCTGTGCAGTCATTGAGATTTTAAGGTCATTATGAAAGCATTTGGCTTTGAAGTAATTGCTTCAACTTTCTATTACTGTTGTATTCTGTTTTCTCTCAACCTTCAGATGTCATAAAAAGGAACATAAAGCAAAAAACATTTCCCCTTTTCTAACAGCGACAAAGCAAGGTGAAACACCTCTCCTGGGGCTTCCACATCAGCTACCTTCTTATTTCCTTTTTTCACACCAACACAGACGAGACACAACTGTCTGTATTCCCAGTTTGCCTCCGGCCTTTCAAAACGTAGCATTTAACATAGCATACAGAAGAACTTCTTTATGGTTAGGGTGATGAAGCACTGGCAGAGTCTGAAGCACTGGTGGAGTCTCCTTATACAGAGATAGTCAAGACCCATCTGGACACTCACCTGTGTGACCTATTGTAGGGAACTACTTTAGCCAGGGGTTTGGACTCAATGATCTCTTGAGGTTCCTTCCAACCTCTATGATTCTGTGTTTCGTGAGCCTATGAGCACCTTGTACAAACAGTGAATTAAGTTTGTGCTTTTTATTAAATATATATGTATATAATTGTCTCTTTATTGGAAATTGCACCTCCTCTGCCTGCATCCAGCACCAGGTTTGTACATCTCATACCTCAGAAAGATGGAACTATT
>PPHD01004910.1:0-20988 GCA_002909625.1 Bambusicola thoracicus | reverse complement strand
GTGTCCTTCAGAATCCTGGAGGGATTTCATCAGCACAAAGCAGCCTGCTTCTTTACTCTACAAAGCCAGGGGTTTTCTACCAATTAGGAATTTTAATGGTAATTCGGAATGCAGCCCTAGGAGGTCCCACTGGAATTTTGTTTCGTGTTTCATGCTTTGTGAGAACCATAAAAAACAAAAAGCAACAAAAAATTAACTGTTTTTGCAAAGCTGAAACTTGGATGCCTGGCAAAAACGTGGTTTCTTACCCTGAGAAACATCAGTCATTTTGGCTAATACAGCCATTTCCCACCCAACTCCCTAATTTAATATGAAGCAGTTGTGTGAAAATGCTCAGGTTGTACATTATGCTGTCTGTTCAGTGTTGGTCTTCTTTCTCTCTGCTGCTCTTTGGTTCATTCAAATTCCTGACTGGTGAAAGACAAATATTTTTCCCTATTGCTTTTAATACCAAACACAGTTGGAAGTAGATGTTTTTAAAGGTCCACTCCAACCCAAACCATTCTATGATTCCATGATTTGCTCTAGAGGACTGAATAATTTTCAAGAGTATTGGTTCAGTCACACTCTCAGAGCTTACTAGTAGTTCTTGTCAACAAGAAAGAGGTAGGAACAATTGTAGAGCAGTCATTTTAGAGCTCTGACATGGGTAATTATCACAAGGCATAATTTCAGTCATAAACTATACGCAAGATTCAACATTTTGATTTTACTTCAGCTCCACATTGATTTTAATGGACTTTGGCTTAAGGACCATAGTAACCCTCTTTACATCCTAGTTTGTGGACCAAATTCTGTGTTTGTAGCATAGCCATATACCCTTAAAAGGGAGCGATCAGTTGTGACTCAGTGCCTTGTCTGCTGCTGACTGCAGGTAACAGGCAACCTTTTGTCTCCCAGTACTTGCAGAGCCAAGGACCAGCAGTAAATTCTCCCTTGCAATTATGTGCATATTTTTGATCTGCTACCTCTTACTCACAGGTACTCCCCCTAACATCCCACACTCCTGAAGACATGCTATGCAAGATATTTGCAAACCCTCAGCAACCCATCTGAAGAAGAAGAGTCTCCATAGATGCTTATTCTTCCATGCTGGCAGCACCTCTGTTATGGCAAAGACATTTGTCCATCTGTAAGAGTGTTCTGCGGTGCTTGGGACATAAGGAGAAGGACTGGATTTTGCCAGTGCCACTCTTTCTGAAAGGTCAGCACTACGAATTCACCAACCAACTGCAACGTGGTGCATATTACATGTCAGCACATCCAACACAAAGAGCTTTCCCATCAGCTGTGGCTGTATCTGTATCCAGTGTCTGGGCTAGAGCTGGTTTGCAAGCAAACCTCACTGTTTGCTTCTCAGACTGTACATTTTTGCAGACGGTTTCAAGAAAGCAAAATGCAGAAGCAAACACACAAGAGTTTTTTCCACAGTACTGACTCAAGCTTTGCATGTTGTTTTGAGGCATCTTTCTTTCCAGATTACAAAGAGCTCCACATGATGTCCACCTCCAACACAGCACAGCTAATGGCCGGCCTCCCTTCCCTGGGGTCTGACACAAAGATTGGGCTCAGATGCCACCTGAGGCACAGACACACTCTTTGAATCTCCTTCCTTCTGTCATGAGTATCTTTGCGTGCAGCTGTTAGTCAAAATGTGCAGTGGTAGTTTTCAAAGTCACTCCTTTTTACACACAGTGTAGGGTACTATTAACAGTTTTTTCAGCTAAGTAGGCATGTAAAAGACATTTTCTGGGAGCCTGTCCTTGCTCATGCATAACAAATTTCTTTTTCACAGAATCACAGAACGTCCTGTGTCGGAAGGTACCCACAAGGACCATCAAGTCTGACCCCTGGCTCTACACAGGAGCACCCAAAATGCAAACTCTATATCTGAGTGCATTGTCCAGATGCTCCTTGACCTCTGGCACTTGGGGCTGTGCCACTGCCCTGGGGAGCTCCTCCACGCCCACCACCCTCTGGGGCAGAGCCTTTCTCCAACCCCCTCTGACTTTCCACTGACACAGCTTGGTGCCATCCCCACAGGTTCACTTCTTTTCCTGAAAGGGATGCACAACCATGTGCATCTTCTTTACAGTGCAGCAAGTAAGGCAAATCTGAAACAATCTTCTGGTGCTGCACACAAGGAAGAAGACTGCCCATGTGGAACCTGTCATGGCACAGCCTGGTGAGCATCCACTGACTGAAAAGAATGCATGAAGAGCATGGAATCATCAGGAGGAAAGGAGAAACAACAAAATGGGCTTAACTGAGGGAGCTGATTTACTTTATTTAAATAAATTATCATTCTTTATGAGTACTTAGCCTTGATAAAATAAGGGCTCAGAATGTTCCTATCACGTTACAGGAAATGAGAGAAGCCTTTGCCCTCAGCATACATATTTGAAACCACAGTATAACCACCTCAGATGTCAGTATCACACTTGCAGTGGGGACAACACAAAGTATGGTGGTTGTGACATCTGAGGAAGCTGTGTTATGTAAACAGAAAGCTGGAGGATCCTGTCACTGCTGTACAAGATCAGGTGAAATAGCAGGTAGAACTCCCTAGCAGGCTCCATTGCCATGCACAGGCATGTCTGCATCACGGCACAGCAACAATGGGATGGACCTGTTCTACTGATATCCCAGTTACTCTGAATTCTGCTGGTAAGAGATTTAGATTGCAAGGTTCCCTGAAAAATTCATTCAAATATGTGCTCCATAATTGTGAGTATATCAACAAATACATTAAATAAGGAGTTCACTTCAAGCACAAGTATCAGACTGCATTAAATGAATGAGATGGGAGAAATTGGGGCACCCCTTAAACAGCAATTCTGAACAAACACAATTTCAAAACAGGAGATGAGGGTAGGGGAGGAGATGAAACACACCCTGTGATTCATATTCAGGACTTGTTTATCCTTCTTAAAAAGACAATAAACCTACATTACATTAATGCCAATTAGGGCTTCAAGACCATAACAAATGGCAACAAGTGTGAGCTTCTGTTAACTGCTGTACTCAGCTAAAAAGCTTATGAGTGTGTGGTTCCAGTGTCTGAAAGAGTGGTTTTCCAGGAGAAGCTGATATATGAATAAAAAGGAAAAACTGTGATAAGAAATTCCTAGATCTTTGAATTTTACTCAAGTGTGGAGAACAGACACATTTTCAGATGGTCAGTTTTGTTACATTAATTTTATAGAATCACAGAATGGCTTGGGTTGGAAGAGACCTCAAGGATCGCCATGTTCCAATGCCCTGCCACAGACAGGGTTGCCAACCACTATATCAAGCACTAGATCAGGTTGTTATACAGACTATGGAAGAATTGTTGCTGATTTCTAACAATTGAATTTGTTTGAACATATATATATTTTCATGCAGACAGAAAGAGCCAACTTCAGTAAATGCAGACAAGCTAAAATGCAAGGAAAAGGAGGATGAATAGCAAAGTGAAGACTACAAGATTAAATTCTTAGATCAATTTGGACAAAATCAGAATAGGACAATCATTTTCATAATCTGAACGTCCCAAAATAGAACATTTACAACAATAATACACAATTACTGTTTTTAATTATAAATATTTTCAGAATATCTTGCAAATTTTATCTGCATGATACCTGTCAAAGAAATGCTATTGCATGTAAAACAGATGGCAACAGGTCACCTGTGGTCTTAGCATCGTAGAGTAGAAGAAGAAGGCAGAAATGCTGGACCAGGTCCGAGGCAGAAAATCTCTGTGAGTGAAAAGAATCACATAACAAAGCATCTCTGGATCTGTCTGGGACAGATCCTGAAACACAGTACTCAGTATGCATCAATAGGAGTAAGGCTAAAAGGGGTATCTTCCCCTTCAACAAGAAGATCTCCAGAGACAGTCAGAAAACACATGCAGAAGCGTATACAAGAAAGCAGAAAATACTAACAGGTGAAGCTGAAGCTACCCTTGTGAAAGACCTGCACTGTTTTCAATTATTATTCCATTTTCAGTCCTCAGTTGTTTTGCTAAGTGAGGTGTTCATGGATGCATACGTATTTGGAGGAAGAACTTCACTAGGAAGAATGTAAAGCACTGAGTCTACCTTTTTTCTTTTTTTCTTTTTCTTTTTTTTCCTTTTTTTTCCTCCACAGTCAAATAAGCTGTTCAGCAAAATGTGGTTTTTCACATAGTCTTTCTGGTGAGAACAAGTAGAGAGAGGGTTATGAGCGTGAGCGTCTTTACTCAAGGCTCCTTTCCACTTTTGCAATGCTTGCAGCAGTAGAAGGTAAGAAGAAACAAAAACCTTGTGAAGGGATGATTTCTTGAATACTCAGTGATCCTTTTAATGCACTGTTCTATCAAGAACTATTGTCCCAGCCACACTTAGAATAATTACAGAGCAATTACAGAATAACAAGGAAGAATATCTTACTCAGTATGAGTAAGAAAGAGAAGCTGTACTGCTTTGGACTGAAAACGCCCCTGTATATGCATACTACTATCCTACAGAGCCAACCAGCAATATAATACGTTTGGAAGCAAAATGCAGCAGACACTGCTGAGCATTTTCCAGATGTAGGGAGGCAAAGAGCTCCTGCCTTAATTTCCTTCAGACACAAAAGAATGATGCAGAGAATCAGTGGTACAGCTAAGAAATGCCACTTTCTTTTCTATCTTCCAATTCTGTACTACTTAAATGCACCAAGTAGGCAGAGTAGTAAGACTTTCAAAGGTATTTCAAAAACTTGCTTCATGACTGTTACTTGCCAGGATGGGTTCATCATTGTTCGTTAGTTGTTGATATCATGTTGACGAGAAGGAGAAAAGTGAAACAGATCTGTTTGACTTTCAGGAAGTCTTCCACTTCTGTGTGCTGACCATCCTTTTGAAACAGGATTATGGTTTATAAGCTATTTGGTATTTGTCATATTGCAGCACTCAGATACGTGATCTGGCTGGCAGAAGCACAGTTTAAACTAAGGACAGACATCTCAGTGTTACACTGCAGCTTCTTGTGAAAATTTACCTTTGTCAGATAATGATTTTCATCAATTTCTATCACCCATTATTCAGTGCAGATGAGGATCTGGATCACCACAGATGCAAGGTGATGTCTTGTTTCAAATCGTGGTAACTCACCCGCTTTGGATAAAGGAAGACTGACAGAATACATGGAAAATCTCATTTTTGTATGGACTCACTGACATTTTAGAGAAGTACCATCCTCTAAATTTCTGAATATCACAGCCGTACCACGAAACCTATGTTTCTGGTTGAAGCCCATGCTGCACAAATCAATCCTTGTGAAGCTGTGGTGATGCTGATGCGTACTTAAGACCCAGCCTTCCCTCCTGCGCCCTTGCCCCTGCTCTAGTAAAGGTTTTTTAGGAAGTTACACTTTTGCTAGCGATTTCCAGCCTTTGAATATAAATTGCCATTACATTCTTTTCTGGATACATTTTAACACACCTACAGAGCAGAAGCAAAACACAAGAAGGGGGGAGCACCTATGGCTGTAGATGGCCCTGCCACTTGGTGTCAATGGCAAGTGTGATGCATTCTCAGCATCCCTCTTTGTTTCATTAGGAAGGGACTATGTAGATACCCCAATAATTAAATCATTTACTTGCTGGGGTTACAGCAATTGGTAATGATGAAGACATTGCACAATCAGCAGGCTGCACTCATTTGTTCTGCTGCTTAACATCACCACTGTGAGAACATCATTGTTTATTATGGCTCACAGGCAGTAATCATTTTACATAACATGAGGATTTTTTTTTTTTTTTTTCACTCAATTGCTTCCATGCTTTAGGCTGATGAGAATAATCATCATGCAAAAATTACTTGCACCTCTACAGATATGTCCTGGTTTCAGCTGAGACGATGCTAACAGCGCACCAATGCTGTGGTTGTAGCTGAACAATGAATACATGCCTAGGGCTGGGCTGCTTGCTGGGGAAAGGGCCACAGATGGGGGCAGAACCAGGGGGTTATCCCATACCTTGTGACATCATGCAGAAGGCCATAAAGCTGTGGGGAGTTGGCCAGGGGGCAGCTGCTGTTTGGAGCTTGGCTGGGCATTGGTTGGTGGGTGGTGAGTAATTTCATTGAGGGTATACATATTGTTATCATCACATTTTTGTTTCCATTTTTCTTTTCTGTCTGGGTAAATAGTTTTTAACTCAACCCATGCCTGTGTGGTGCTGAGCTGCCTGCCGGGTTAAACCACAGTAAGATAATACTCAACAATTAAGGTCATTGCATTTTAAATGTGTATGCATTTTTGAGGGAGTGGGGGTGAGCAGACATGTTTTCCTCTTGCACTTTAAATGAATAAGAATAAACACCTGGATCTCCATCTTCTTTTCTCCAGTGCTGAGAACCTGTTTTAAAACCAAGAGATTAAGAGTGCCCAATGGAAGGACACTTTTCAGTTTCTGTATGAAAGAATTCAAAAGCTGAAGATGTAGATGAAGCATTAGGTAAGCAACTGTGACCAACCAACGTGGACGTGCATGAAATAGCTAAATCCACTGGGCACGGACTTGGTTTGAAGATTTCCTTTTGAATAATTCATGCTTTACTCATTTTAACTATTGGCAGCTGAAAATACTCCAGCAATATTTTCAGGAAATAGGGAAAACAAACACTATATTCTTCAATGCACACATCTTTTGAGCTGCTAATAGGAGCTGACCATAAATGCAGAACTCATCCCAGAAGTATTGCACCTGATGTTCAATTTGGCATTAAAAATAATGCTAGATGAGCTTGTAATTGATACCAAGAGCAATTCTTTTCCTTAACCAAAGCAAGCAAAGCATGCATGAGCTTGAAAAGTACTTAACTGAAACAATTATGGTTTGAGAATAAGGATCAAATGCAGGATTTAAGCATAAATTATCTTCATAAAAAAGGCAAATTTACACAGAAGGACTTTTATGAAGAAGATTTTAAAAAAATTGGGGATGGGTTATCTGCTGCATAAATCCATTGAGTCAACTTGTCACAAGGATTGAAACTGACAAAATATTAAGCATCATGAACACAGGTGTCTCTGAGAAGAATGTGACCCAGTACTCAAAGGTACTTTATAGTTTCAAGTTTTGCTGTTTTCATTCCATCTCCTATTTCCTTCCTCATAGATGAAAAGAAGGGAGAGAGTATTATCACCTGCAGAAATTTTGGCAAAGAATGGCAAGGTAAAGGGATTTAGCAATCATAACTTCTAGCCAAAGATACATCACAGAAGGAGATACAGAAACATGGGGTAAGTTAAGGCTGACGTTATTGCTAAACTGGAGCAGATGAAAGAACATGAAATTAAACTGCAATTATAGCTGGATAAATGGACTTGAAAGCCCATATTGCTTTGCACAATGAAAAGGTGAAGGAGTCTCATGCGAGAACTGCTTGATAGTGGCAATATTTTGAACACTCTGGAAGATAATATCTGAGCAACTCAGCAGATGACCATTATGCTAGTCACTTCTTGGTGAGAAAAAAGCCAAAGACAGATCAGAAGAACAAGGGAATGATGGCATTTAAGGGAAAACAAACAAAACAACCAGAGTAAGGCTGAGGCTGACTTGAATGTACAGGAACAGCTGAGGAAAAGAATGACAAGGAGATAGGCATAAAATCAGATCTTCTCTGCAGTGATGGTAATAAAACAATGATCAACAGAACTTGCATATTACAAAGGAATACACAGAAAAAGGATATTATAATGAAGTTTCATCAATGCAATATAAATTATTTGCTTAAACTGTACCAAGACAAGGTCATATTGAAATTTTGATTTTTTTAAGGCTGGATAAAAGAGAAATCTCTTCCATCAGCTGTGTGAATGAATGGAAATTTGGTATACAAAAGCTTTTTGCATATGTTCAGATAGTATCTACCCTTTTGCTGCCTGAGCTGGATACTGTTTCTGGTACTGAGTTTTCAGTGCCACAGCTATCATGGCTATGGCCTTTGTGAGTTCCTGTGCCTCTGTTGACTACAGACAGGAGGTGCTATGAATATTTGTAAACCCACTGCTGTAGATCTTGGGTTCATTTTTTTTCAAAATCCCACAGGTGTACATTTTATTTCCTGTTCAAGATGGATCAAACAACATTTTGAACTTCACTGTGGTGAGAGACAGTACTTGCTAGGGGCAAAGCATGATAAAAAGAGGAAGTAACCCATAATTACAGAGAGGGACAAAGAAGAGAAGCAGCAACTACACATAACTGAAGAACAGTGGCTTTATGACATACAGAACTATGAATGTGTACTTCTTACAATGAGACTGACTGTAGCATTGACTGTGTTCTTGGCACCTATTCAATGATGCTATCATAGTATCCAGATTTCAGGCAGTTCAGTCATTCTGCAGAGCTTGTCAGTTTTTCCTCCCCTTGTTATGCCACACCTCATTAGGTTTGTTGAGTGAGAGAAATAAATCCAGTCTTCTGCAATGTAGACTGTTACTATCACATAGGAAAGATAACCATCTATCACAGAAAATCCATAAAAATATGGTATCAGGTGTTCTTTTCATAAAGTATTTGGCAAAGTCACATCTTACTGTAATCCACCTGGCACCAACAGCCTCTTGTTCCCATCCAGACAGTCAATCATGGAGAGGGAACAGTGAAGCAACTAAAGCTCTGCTGGTGACCCAGGGCCAGAGAGTGAGAAAGTGGACAAGATGGAGGTACTGCAAAGACTGAAGAAAATGAACACTTTGCTTTTGCTAAAACACACAGGTGGCATGAATTCACATTTTACCCAGATACAGGAAAAAAAAAAAAAAAAAAAAAAAAAAAAAAAGGTCTTTCTGGGGTGTGTCTGGATGGAGGCTTCTTCAACAGCCCAGCAGTCCCAGTCTATGCTCCCCTAAATAAAGCACAGTGGCTTCTTCTCTGTTTCTACAGCTTGTCAGTCTAAGAGTTGTACAAACTTAAATGCCAACACAGGACGAATGCTGACAAATAGCAAAAGAGGTTAGCAATACTGGATTATATTCACAATGTAATGAGTAATACTGGAAAGTGATCTATAGAATGGAATGAGGCCATCAAGGAAAGGACAGCTCAGGTTTCTTTTTCAAACCAATATCATGTACTTCTATATCTGAGTTCACCATTGTCATTGAAAAACAAACAAACAAACAAACAAACAAACAAAAAAACAAAGAAAAGCCTTCAGCTGTTCTAAGAGTGGAACATGAAATGGTATTGAAAGGAATTGCTATCTTTTGATGAGAAACAGAAACAAACAAAAATCCAAGAACACTTCTGAAATCAGTCTACTAACACTATTAATCTCTGAAAGTTTCAAAGCCTGTGTAAATATGTGACGACCTATATAAAATGATACAGAAAATGTTAAAAAAAAATCAACCCTTGAAACACAAGGCTGAATGTTACCATATCAAGCCATACCATGGAATAATAGAGGGGGTTCAACCTCACTTATAGTTTGATAATGAGCAGGTGGTGTGTAGACTTTGGGAGTTTGTGACCAGTGCTGAGATGCTCTGAGCACAGATTCTTCCATTAAAACTCTTGTTGGTCAGTCATCATTCATGTTTTATGCTCATGAGACTGCACACTCTCCTTTCTAAAAACTGAAAAAAACCCCACCAATCTCTTTCATCTTCATTTTAAGGATCTTTGAACCATCACCATGGTAAGATAAATGATTCTTTCAAGGTCCTGAAGGAAATCTTTGAGCCAAGAAATATGTATTTTTGAAATACAGATCCTGACAACTTTTCTTTATCATTAGTCAAGGACTGCTCTGCTCTTACAATTATTAGTTCTTTGGAATTCTGGGGAAAATATGTCTTTAATGTACCAAACATTCTGGCCTTTGTAAGCCCAGAACTCCTCTTCAGCTTTGCCCCAATTTAAAAATAATAAAAACAAACGGTCAGTAAGTTGTGATCTGTCCCCAGGTACACTGCATTTCTCTTCTGATTTGCTCTTCAGAGAGACTCACACAGCTGGGCTGAAGGAGCATTACGTGAGCTGGCAGGACTTCAGAACATCGACTTTGAACTGGTGGATTTTATTGCAAAAATCAAACTGTTTCTTAAAATTTGATCCAACGTATGCTCCAAAAGGACATAAACTCAATTAGTCATAAGGCAAGTGTTTACCTAGCTCCCAAGTGAGCCAATAGGGGAAATGGAAAATACTTCCCCTTTTAGTCATTTCTTTGTGTATTTGGGCAGTACTTGCAAAGCTTCAAAGGCACTTCACATTGAGGCTGGAGACTGGCAAAGTTCATTCATGAAAGGCCTGTAATGCATGTGGAAACAGGACTTCTGCCTGACACACACATATTTTGCACTGATTGCACAGTACAGCTATTTCCTGTTGGACAACCTAAAGTGTAGGAATGTTTTCCAGCCAGCTGTTCTGAGCATATACAATAGTATGCTTATACTCAGTGTGCAACAGTACAGATTTCAGTAGCATACAGCTAAAAAAACTTGACACGTTTTTTACTGACTATTGGTTATGCTTTTTATAATTAAAGAGAATTGATCACAGCCCTTGTCAAACCGGTGGAAGTATATTCACATTTCTCCTTAACAAGCCAGTGTAAGCTCTAAACTTCAAAAACAGGTCCTAGCTTTGGTCCGAACACCCTAGAATTAATGTCTGTGAACTGCAGTTGCTAAAAACATACCCTGGTATTTGCTGTTTGAAAAATTCCCTGACAATTTTCCTCAGCCCTTTGGAGGACAGAGAAGCAGAAGCAAAGATATGCCCTCCGCAGAGAGGAGTCTGCAGTATGGCTCTGTCCCACAGTGCAGAAGGATCACAGTCAGAGTGGATTTAGATTTCCTCAAAATTTTAGCTTTATTTGGCTGATTAAGATCCTCCTCTGAACCTTCTCCAGGTGTGACAGAGACAACTAAAAAAGCATCCCATAGCAAACCAGAACAAAGCACCCAGGGGGGAACTGAGAACCATTCTGACATCCATTACCGCCATTGCTCATCAGGCCATGGCTTTGCAGTTCCCCACCAACCACCTCCTCTTAAGCCTAGCAACAAATTCATAATGAAAACTCACGCTAACAAATAGCTGCCAGGGAACTCAGAAGATGCACTTTGTACTTTTCCCTGAAGTCTGTACGAGTCAGAATGGGAATGAAAGAACAAATAATTCCATGTTCAGCATGAATCTTAAACCACAGTCTCACCACTTAACACGCAGCAAGCGTTTTCATAATTCCAGATCACCTATAAATAGAGCAATGTTCAAATACCATACCCATGCTTTAAACACCCCTTGGGCCCACTGTCTTTCCCACTGAAACTTCTAGATTTTTACTAATCTGCTGTTTATGAAAAGACAGAGGGAAAAATGTCCCACATCTCAGTGATAAGCTTGTAACAGCAGCGTTTGCTCTAAAAAGCTTTGAGGATTTTTGTGTGTGTGTGTTAACAAGCAGTGAATAGCATGTACTGTACTGCATGTATCATGAGAAGTTGTTAAGAATAATTTTTTTTCCACTCATTGGTAGCACTTCTCAAATATCCTAAGGTAGCATCTACCTCCTGGAAACTTCATTATTCTGCTTTCTTGTTTATGATTTTCTGTTTCTCTAATTCCCAGCTGGATAGTTTGTACATTCAGTAGTTACAATTAATTATGTTTTATAGATGATAGAAGGTAGTGGTCTGTATCTGGAGACCACAAACGGTAGAAACAGAAAAGCCTTCCCAGAGAAAAAAAAAATTGCATTCTTATTGCTTGAAGTATTTGTATTAACTTAGCCAACTGAAAAGATTAATAATGCAGTCATTAACAGCAAGATTTTTTTTTTCAAACAGCACTAACTTCACTAAATAAAACAATCTAATGTTTCTCCTTTGCAAAACAAACACTGCAATGTGACAAAATTTAAACACAATTCATTCTTTTCATGTTAGTCTGCAAAGTACAGAGAATTTTGACAGGCACCCTGCCACCTATCTTGCTGGTTATATATATGCTCAGATAAAGCAATTTCCTTCTAATGTTTGAAGATGAGCATACTTGCAATAACATATGTATGCATGCACATAGACATGCACACAAGGCCTGCAGAAACAAGGAGGAATCAGAGCTGCAACTTGCCTACTGCAACCAAGGGATGCAGTTGCCATCCCGTGCCCCTCTTAGCAGAGTGACAGCTGCTCTCAGGTTTCAGCACGGAGCTAGAGGCTCCAAAGCAAGCTGCTGAAGTGCTAGAAAATGCAGACAGCAGAAAAAGTGAAGAGATAACAACTGATAACAAAAAATTCTCAAGAACGTTCTCAAGGTATTTCTTAGGTAATTGCCCAATTTTTGATCCTGATACTGCCTGAAAGATTGGTTATCTGGAAATTGTCTAGCAGCTAGAAAAAGGCAAAGGACACACCTGGGGAAGATACAGGTGAGCTTTTATAAAAGAGCATAGACAAGATTTCATAATGTCATTGGAAGTATAGTTGTTTTTCTCATTTTTTTTTTTTCCCTAAAGTAATGTTCTCTACAGGCACTTCTTTCACTTCCTATTGCAAAGCATTCCAACTAACCTCCTACTTCAACTAAGAAGCACTTGTTTTATGGCATTTGCATGGTGTTTGTTACTAGAATTCACGTTTTTCTAAGGAAATGTTATGATGCTTATAATCTTTTCCCCTTGTGCAGTCCCTACCACTCCTCTCTGCCTCCACTCTAACAGCACTGTGACACAAAAGGATGCTGTCTGCATTCACCACACCTGCAGGAAACAACAGCTCTCATTCGCACCCTCTCTCCTTCTCCTAACAAGTATCAGTAATTACACAGTGAGCTACTTTGAGTAAAAATGGTGAAGATGGCTTTAATTAAAGGAATATCATTGTCCATCGCTTACATGCATGCAGGTTAGCTAATTACACGGCTCAGCAGCAGAGAAAAAAGAAGAAGAAAGGAAAAAGAGAAATAAGTGTGTGGCTTTGGCTAGGAAGTTTCTACAGAAAACGTGCTTTGTGTCTCTCCCCAAAGAGGTTTCAGAGCTCACAAGGGCAGCTCTCATGTCCCACCCTCTTACATCTCCACTGAACAAATATTAGACACACAACACGTGTTGGGGTACAGAAAGCTTTTGGGATTTGGCATTTGGTATATGGAGAATGAATTGCTGAATTCCAGATATGCCTACTAATGTCAGTGACCATAGCCATGTACTAATATGAAAGTTGTATGCACACACATAAGGACTTTTGGGTAAACAGGAACACTGTCTGAGCTCAGCAAGATGGCATGACAGAAGAAAATCGACAGCCGCTCAGCATCTGTTAAGAATCACAGCATTACATCTACAATCAGAAGGAGCTTCCGAAATGTATCAGGGAGGATGTGTTGGATAAGCTCAGCTTATCACACAATACTGTTGGCTGGAAAAATGTGCTAGAGAAACACATTGGGAAATCAGTGCTGGTCATTATTTCATTTCCCTTTGAAGTTATCTTCCAGTGCTGAGCATCAGAGTCCTGCATCGGGAAGTAAGAACTGCTTTCTAAAACCTCACTGTTAAGCAAGAAAACAGGCAGGTTTTAATTTATAGTGAGGTACGGCTTTTGGAGCTGCAGTTTTTCAACCTTGTTTTTCACTGACTTCTTGACAGAGAAGAGTGGGGGGAACAAACATTTCTGTTTGTTTTCACACTTTTCCAGCTCCTGATCTATTGGTATCTACCTATAAAACTTGGAAAGAAGTAAACCTAGTTTGAAGACACTGGCGGAGTCCATAACAATTTGCTGGTTATTAGGAAAGCTCTCCACAAAGATCAAGTAATAGTGCTGGAGATCCAAAGTGCAGGCACATAATACCAAGGTTGAGCTCCGAGCTGAAGAGTTGGCTTTACCAAACTAACAGAGCTGCAGCAGATGGGATCCAATCTCATAAAAAATGGTCTGTTTTCACCCTCTGCAGCCTGCAGAATCCCTTTGAAAGCCATATGCTGCTCCAAGAAGCTGTTTCCAATGGTCATAAGCAGCTCTGGGGCAGTGGCTTAACCTCTGTGCAACATCCACTCGCTGCTCCTACTGCATAGCGGTGCCTGGAAGCTCGCCTCTCTTTATGGCTATTATTTGAGCCTCTAGTAAATGGCAAATTGCATGCCTGTCAGGATTATTACTATTACTATATGCTTAGTGACTCTGCTAGACCTCCTCCTTTCTTATTCACCATCAGTGTTCCATTTCTTTGGGAATCAACAGCAAGACAAAATTACTGCTACATCAGAATGAAATCTGGTGCATACCAGCTCTGATGGATAACTGGTGATGCAGGATCCTGAGGATGATTCAGCTCATGGCTACCTCGAATGTCACATGCATGGAAACCAGTGAGCATTGGTGACTAAACAAAAGGTGGTTCCAGTCTCAATTCCATGTCATGCCAAGACTAAATGCTACTTGACTGAACTGAACACAGCTGAAAGCAGCAGATGCCAGAGAGTTATACTTGGACAGGAGCGCTGAGAACGCCCTGTGTATATCCCATAAATAAACCACTACCACAGCTCTACTTGCTCAGTGCAGACAGACAGAACTTTTTTTCCTGATTTCCACCTGTATCTGTCCCAGTCCTTCACTGTTCTCTTTCTTTTTTTTGACTCTTTACATAGCTACTTTATGGGGTTTCCCACAGGGAAAATTTTATCACAGCTGGCATGGAAATCTGCACCCAGATAGGCCCCTCCTGAGTCACAGCTGGGCACCACAGTTTGGCTTTAACTGGTGTGCACTTTTTTTGTTGATGGTGTAGAGAATCTCAAAACACCTAAGCTTCAGATCCAGATGTTTGAATATTTGTGCTAGGCATCTTTTGTAAGATGGGAGCAATAACAGCATTTCCAATTTGCTGATGACTGGATGTCTGAGTATGACACACTTCTGTCTCCCTGCTTCTATCATGGCAATACACCTGTGAAATTCAGATGCCATGTTATAATAACAGAGACTTTTCAAGGTAAGAGAAAATACATCCAGCCACTAAGCTTTACTCACTGTTTTCAAAGGTTCCTCATGTGAAGGTTGCTCCGAAAGTAGTGTCTCCTATTTTATGATGTCAGCCTGTGCCCTGACAGGCAGATTTTGGTGGTATGGCAGTAGAGGTTGAACATTGCCAACAATATTTCACTACATTTTGTTGCTGTGTGACAGATGGCAGCAGAGGGGCAAATCTGACAGAACAGTGTCTGAAGTGGAAGTGCAGATGAAACAAAAGTGTGGAACTGAACTCCTTCGTAAGGAAAAAATGGAACCCACTGACATTCATTGACACTTGTAAACGTATAGGGAAAACAAACAGTGGATGTGAACATGGTGAGGCAGTGGGTGGTGCATTTCAGAAGTGGTGACACTGGCCATCTTCACTGGCACAGATTGTCATGAGCGCAGCATGCAGGCTCTTGTAAATTGCTGGCAAAAAATGCATAGCTAATGGTAATGACTACGCTGAAAAATGGCATTTTGTAGCTGAGAATTTTCTCTATCACACATTGTTACTGTGCTCTTTGTATCTGCTACAGTTTATGTGGAAATAAATAGGAGGCATTACTTTCAGAGCAGTCTAAGTATCTAAACAAGAACAGACCAAACTCAAATCCAAACTTTTCAGTCCCACTTTCAGCAAGTTGAGATGACTGCAGGTCATATCCTAGTTAATAGTGAAAGTATATCTTCTGAATAACAACAAATAACCAAACTATCTCCAGAAAGCTGTATAGCTGTTCAAACTTGTTGGCAATCTAGGCACACTACTGCTTCTTTACTTCTTTCATAAAAAATCAACCACATTCTTAAGCTGCAATTCCTTGTGTCATCATTCCCTCCAAGGTATTGTAGCTCACATACTGAAAATAGTGAAATGTATTTTACCTCCTTTAAAATTTCAGGAGTATTAGCAATAAAATCAAGCATCTCTGAGCACTAACATTTTGCTTAATTGAACCTTTCTGACATGTAGTCCCACAAGTCTCATGTGCCGAAAGTTGAGAATGATTCTCTCTGCAGTGAGTACAGTATTCCTTAAAAACACTAGGACAAAAACAAAGACACTCCTGTTCTGAACTTACTGTCATGTTTCATCTAATAATACTTTGCTCATTCCTGCTTCTGTGATGCCAGGCTGCTTCAGAAATAATTTGTTTCAAACGCTGAGATGCAATTACTGTATGTAAGGTACAGACTTGAGAAGGGGAAAGAGCTGCTATTCAACCATTCAGAGTAAATGCAAAAATATTTCTTACACCCGTGGACTGTAATGAAGGTTTTCTGCTCCCCTATTCCGTGTCAAGTGTGAGGCTGCAAATCTGGGAGACCTGACTGGCAAATCAGTGCTCAAGCCTCCTTGTAAAACTCCCCTGAGTTTCTTAATTCAGATTTTTCAAGATGAATTACTGTTATCAGATCCAGCCAGTCATCATGATTCATTTATCACTCCCAAGAATTTTAAGATGTCAGGATTTTTCATCATGATAATTTTTTTCTAAACCAGCAAACAACGTCTGATAAGTTCAGCCCCCACATCCTCTCATGAGGACTGTAGCAATATTTCCTCTGTCCGTTTCTATGAATAATTTAAAGCAACCTGCCATTAGCTCTTCTGAGAGAGCTCAGAAAGAAAGAGGAAGCAAGTGCTTCCATTTCTAAGGGACACTTGGTTATTGCACTTTGACTTTCACTGCTGGTTGCCGTATTTCTAAAGTACTTTGTTCTCTTTCTTCTCATGCATCCTCTACAACCTTGAATTGCAATAATTGATTTTGAGGAGACTAGAATGACTAGGCATTCTTTTTATTTATTTATTTATTTTCCCTCCAAACTTGCTAAAGCAGTAGTAACATAGAGGTTTGGAATTAAAATTTAATTTACACTTGGCAATCATTCTAGGGAGAAAGGGGGTCCCACCACTATCATCAAATACAAGGTTGATCTAAATTCCATGTTCTTAAAATCTCAATATTTCTACAATTATGCTTTTTATTTTAGAAACATGAAGACCCACCCTGGGTTTCAATTGAATGAATATTTCCCAGTTAAATTTCAGATCACTTCAGAGAATCACAGCCAGCATTCTTATGGAGACAGGAAAGTAGGTCCCAAGACAGGAGATGACAGAGAATGTAGGGAGGGAGGAGGACATGACTAGAGGCAGCAGTGCCAGCAGAAAATAGGAGAATGTTGCCTAGGCTTTCTGCAGTACTGAAGGCTCCCCATATGAGGTTAACTAAGATCACAGGAGATGTCTTAGTTTTCTGAACCATAACAAGAGACACAAATAGCCATGAAAATGGCGAAATGGGAGAGTCTCAGAATCATATCATATAATCATAGTATGTCTTGGGTTGGAAGGGATCACAGAGATAATCCAGTTCCAACCTACTGCCATGGGCTGGTTGCCTCTCACTGGATCAGGCTGCACAGTGCCCCATTCAACCTGGCCTTGAACACCTCCAGGGATGGGGCATCCCTGCTCCTCTGGGCAGCAGTGCCAAGGCCTCACCACACTCTGAGTCCTCCCTCTGCAAGCCTGTTTCTCTGTTTACCCATGGGCAAGGAGTACTTGGGTAGAGCGGCACCCAACGAATATGCTTCAAGATTCTCAATCTCAGCTGCTCCTCCAGTTTTATACAGTATGGAGAAAGTATTGCCTAAACCACAGAAAAACCCAGTAAATGAAGAGAGACCTGGAATACACTATGAAATTACAGATTTTGCAGGTCTTTGGACATTGCAATTGCACGAATTGCACCCACACATCTTTCAATGGTAAACATAAATAAACTAAAAAAAAAATGAAGAAGAAAAGGTGGAAGAAAGGGAACAAATTTCATCACTAATTTTTAAAAGCTGTAAAAGAAGAGAGTATTTTGAGCTCTTTACAACTGCAGGGAAGAGTTACGCAAGCAATGCCTTTCCTTCTGAGGTTATGTGCAGGGCTAATAAAGGGCATGCTCATCAGTCAGAAAACAGTAGCAGGTTGACTGCCTGACGCCACTCAAACTGCTGCCCCTCTGCCAGTGCCTGCAGAAAGGACCAGCAGCTGACAAGCCATGCCCTGCTTGCTGGTACAACTCATAGGGCTCATTTCCCCACCCACCTAGGAGGCAGCTGTTGGATTCTCTCCTCAGCAGACCACCAACCATCCCGGGTCATGCTATGAGAGAAAGACCTGCACAGCCTTCCAGGGAGACCTTGTCTACCCTTCCCCACTCCCTCTCTCAAAGGAAGAAGCACATGAAACTGCAGAAGTGGTCTCTGATATCGGAGTTCTGTATAAGAGATAATAATTTCTGTGAAATCTTTTTTTTTTAAAAAAAAAAACAACAAAGCTTTTTGGAAAAAAATTCAGAGTAATCCAAAATGCTTTCAAGATTTTTTTTTCAGCCAACAGCAAGAATCTTAATCATTGATAGGGCTTTTTTCCACCTGTAGTTTTTACGGCTCCATTGTGCAATGCAAACAAGAGAGAAAACATTTCCCACGATGCTGTTTTTGCTCTTTATTTAATCCCAGAAGTGCTCTCTGGAACATAAGTAAACGAGCACCATGGCAGCCCACAGCAGAGTCAAGCTGCATGATAATGAGCCTGTATATAGTTTCAGTCCTGTGTAAGCAGAGCAGATGTGTAAACATGGAGCTCTGTAAGTACTAAGTAAGTTTTATAAAGCACTGCGGGACACAGCGGGTGTGTAATCTCAGATTCATTCCACTTGGTGTTCTGGGGTTTGGTAGACAATCACAAGGAAGAGAAAGGGGTGTTTCTTAACTCACCATTCATTGAACCAAGGGTCTGGACTCTGCAAATCCAGCTGCACATAGCACAGATCAGTTGTCCAAACAGACTTTTGTCTTCATCAACTTCACTGTGAAGTGAGTGAGTGCAGACTTTGTTTAACGTGTTGCTCATCAGAGGGCGGCCATGTTTACAAATAGAAATGTGCTCAAGCAATAGGACCTCACAGGCAGTTCTTTATGCATCTACAGTGAAAACAGATACAACACCCCACAAAAGTAAAGATGTGTGTAACTCAGGCTATGGCAGAGTATGAACTATGTCATACATCATTCCGTACAAACTGATGATGGAAACATATCAGCTCATATCAAATATTGTAACAAATCCATTTAAAGACTGCAGGTACATTAGCTTCTCGCTAGGAACCCCAATAGCACAGATATTCATTATTTCAATTCAGCAATACCCTAAAAGCCACTTCTCAGAGCCACAGAGCAACCTTTCAGTAATTACTGTATTCCCAATTGTCCTGACCACTTGTGAGCCCCAGCTGCACTGCAAGTAGATCCCTTTCTGTCCTCTATCTGCTGCACATACACAAACAAATTTTGTCTGATGATCCTGTTGCAGAAATATTCAGCATTAAAACGAGAAAAAAAGATCAAATATATATAAGGTCATAGAAGGTCAGATCAGATGGCAGAAGCTCTAGAAGCAGTGAAAAGAAATTGTACAAGATGCAATCACTTTACCATTCATTTTGGTTTCCTGCTGCCCTTTGTACTTTCTGAAGTGGACAGTCATTAAGCACAGCTTTCCTGTCTTTTAAGTGCCTTTGGTGACAGGCACAGACATTTTCTCAAGTGCTGCACACTTAACCTTGCTCAGAAAACTTTTGTAGGAAATAAGCCTAACCAAAAAGCAGTTGAAGCCTCATGAGATCCTCTGAGGGCAACTGCATGGCCAAATCATGGTCTGTCTGGTCCACTCTGGACTGTCTTGGAATTATAGCCAAGTAAGCAAGGGGTAGAAGAATCCACCAGCTCTGAACAATATCCAGGCTCTTAGTAAAGCCTCTGGAAGAGATGGTGAAAAATTCAACTGATCTTGCTTGCTTGCAAGATTTAGGCACTATCTAATCAGTTTAATTAATCACTGGGGAAAATGTTACAATGCTGCTCTGGTTATAAAGTAATGGGTCCATCAGGCACAATTAGTACCCAGTCGAAACACAGTAGTTTGCTTGAAAACTATTCAAATAAACAAGTATGGGTCCTGCATGGGGCTCCTTTTCTAATTAATCCATAATGAATGGAAGCATTTCCTTTCCTCAACAAGGTATTTCTTAATATGTGATACTGCTTTGCTCACACTTCAAATCTTGCTGGTAATTAAAGGCAGATCTTCATATAGATTTCTACTCCATCATAACTGAGAGTACAGAAATGCTTGTACATGTAGCACAGTAAACGGCTCTGCTATTACATCATCCCCTAAATTAACACAAGTGACATGAGGTAATAACATCAGGGAAGCAAAAGTGCTTACAGTGACAAAGCATCTCTTTGGAGACAGACAGAACTCACAGGAGAGGCCACCCCACCACTCCATGCAACTTCTGCTTAACAGGAATCTAAAAAGAAAGCAGTCTCAATTGGAAATTCAGCATCACTAGCAGATGCATAAATACTTCTAGGGTATATCAATACTTAGACTTCTGATCTCAACTTCTGAATATAAAAAAACCCAAATTATTAGATCTGTTTATGGTACTTAACTCAGTGGTGGAATGGAAAGCCCAGCAGAATGTAGCCCATGTAGAATATGCAGTGGAAGAACCACAAACAACACATGATCAGATCAACCTCACCCAAGAAACTTATTTTTTTTTTAAATGTGCAAACTGATACACCACAGCAATGCCTGTTCAATCTTCCAGCACCTGTCAGTCCTGAAAGATTCAGTATTATTCATTTCACTGAAGTCACAGATCCTTCCAGCAAGAACAAGACGTTTATAGAGCTCCTGTTCTCATTACAGATCAACATAATACATGTTTCTCTAATTGCATATTTCTGTATTGAAGTTATATCTCTGTGGCAATTCACAGAATCACAGAATCACAGAATCGTAGGGGTTGGAAGGGACCTCTAGAGATCATCGAGTCCAACCCCCCTGCCAAAGCAGGTTCCCTATAGCAGGTCGCACAGGTAGGCATCCAGGCGGGTCTTG
>PPHD01004909.1:0-23321 GCA_002909625.1 Bambusicola thoracicus | reverse complement strand
CAGATTCAAATTCCCTCAGGCTGAACAAGAAATTGAACCTGTCTGCTGCATAAGTGGATAAGTCTGAAATGCTTCAAATACTCAGGCACTGCAGAAAAGCAGATGTGGGATGCACCAGCAACGGTTTGAGAAGAGTGATGTAAGCATCCGGGATAGGGGTACAGTTAGCCAAAGATGACTGGGATTTTAGCCTTAACATTTCCTATTGTCTTATCCCTATTCTTGTTAAGTGCTGGCCTTCATAGGTTACACTGTTAAGTACTCAGATCTCTGTATCAGTCATATGGGGATAGCTAAAGCTGGGTTCCACACTGATTTCTGTATTTGAGTAGCTGTCTGGCTTCCTTTTTTAGACAGGTAGAAGACATTGGCAGAGATTCCTTATCCCAGACTTCTGTTTATTATCACAGGTTGTTTTTTCTCTCTCTCAACTGTCTTAGGAGCCTGAGGTGGCCAGGTCAGGTATAACTGACAACACTGTCAATATTTATATTCAGTCTTTGCAATCTCAGGTGCAGCACCCAAATCAGGGCCATGGGTCCCACAAGGTTGAAAGCCNTTCTGTTTATTATCACAGGTTGTTTTTTCTCTCTCTCAACTGTCTTAGGAGCCTGAGGTGGCCAGGTCAGGTATAACTGACAACACTGTCAATATTTATATTCAGTCTTTGCAATCTCAGGTGCAGCACCCAAATCAGGGCCATGGGTCCCACAAGGTTGAAAGCCGTCTGAAGATCTGATGCCCCTGTGACAGGCATTAAAATACTTAACTTTCAAAAGACCAACCTGAAAAACTCACACAGTGTGAGCAGGTAGTGAACAACACAACTCTGACAGATTTCCCATCAATGTAATCAGAGCTAGCATTACTCCACACATTTGCCAATAAGATGTATACAATTTGTAGATGAGGAAAGAACACAGTAAATATGAGTTTCTCTCTCCTGACAGAGCAAAATCTAAGAATGGAGGACGTTGCCTGAGAGAAAAATTAGACAGACTGGGACTGAATTTACCTGCAGGAAGAAGAAAAGCAGCGAATGTCACACTCTTGACTTCCTTGGTAGAAGGTAGAGTTTATAATTCTGCAATATAGTATAACCATAATTTAAACGTTTTGTGTTAAAACACCTTTCATCCACTGTGTAAAATATCATAATATGTATTCTGTACAAAGAGGAGAACTGACTTGCCCAAAGCCACAGACAGAACCAGAGGCAACATGGAAGTTTGCTCTGAGATGTCTTGGCTCCCAGCAATTTGTTTGGTCATGAAGTTTCCTCAGCATTGATCTTTGCTTTTTGTACTGGGATCTGACTTACTAATCGATGATCCAAGTACTCTTGTGAGAGAGATGAATGTCTTATACCAGCTCTCCAAGTAGGTTTGTTTATTCTTCTTGTGAATTTCCTGGAGCTGATCCAAAGACGTGATATTTTTCTCCCCCAAGAAGCATATTATTTAGATAACCCTTTTCCTCCCATACATGAATGAACAAAATCTCTTTTTTTTTTTTTTTTCCAGATAAATTGTAGACAGACCCATGAGATACTTTCTTGGCCTTTATTTGTTGTTTAAATACTGTTCAACAAATACTGATGGGGTCTTCGAACATTCAGATGGGAGAGGCAGGTTCAAACCCCTCAGGCAAAGGGAGGAAACTCTACCTGAATCTCTTCTATTCTGGGTGAATCCACTAAGTACTCAGTTTGTTGTCTGGCTGCAAGGAGCAGCTCTGGGAATTTCACATCCCTCTTCCTTGATGTTGAGAGCACTCAGCTCATCCTAAAGGTCAACACCTTCCAGGATTATAACCTGAAAAGTCCATACAGATCTAGGCAAGTAGAATGAGGTCTCAGCATGTATTACCACAGAATCACAGAACTACAAAAAGGCTGAGGTTGCAAGGGACCTCTGGTGATTTTCTACTTCAGCCCTTCTGCTCAAAGCAGCGTCAACCTGGAGAGGCTGCTTAGGACTTTGTATAGTCAAAGTTTTGAATATCTCCAAGAATGGAGACTCCATAAGACAGAAAAAAATGCTGAATCCACACCTAGGGAGAATTTTTTTAGAATCTAAGAAAAGAAACTGAGATCTCCATGGGCCACTGAGCATATAAAACTACAGAGAGGCTGTTCGGAAATATAGATATCTTGATATCACACTTTTCTGTAATAAAGGGAAAGACCTATTTAAGTTGCAGTGTTATGAAAGATACCAGTATAAGGGAGTAGGAGCTGTTCCTTATAGTCCTTAATGAGTCTTGGGTCTTAGCAGGGAAGAGTAAAGAGAGTTATGTGGCCAAGTATTCGTTCATCAGAAGAAGTGGAGAGAGGAAATCTTTCAATTGCTGGCCTGGGATTGATGTTAATGTACTTTTACTGTAAATCACAGTTAGATTCCTTTCTCCCCAGGGGTGAAAAAAAGTTTGCTTCCCTGCCCATTGCTCATAGTCAATTTCAAACCTATTCTTGAGTCTGTGTTATTGCTTCTGTTCTTCTACTGTTCTACTGTGAGATTCTAAGTCCCGAAGATTTATACTGAGGAGACAGAGTTCACTTTGACACTGTCCATCTTGCTTTGATATGCTAAGCATGAACGTTATCAAGTGGAATTTTGGGGAAAGGTACGGCCTTATATATTCACATTCTAACAGAAATCAATTTGAAGCTCATTTTCTGTGTAAATAACCTGTGGTCAAAATCTGCAGTATGGTTGAATTCTATGTGGGATAAGATACCCTCCCTTCGTATGTGCAGATGTCACTTCCAAGTTGCTATAACTTGTGGCTGGATGAAGTAGAAAAGGAAGCACACAGGCTCACTACAGTTTTTAGTGTGTGATGTTAATGCAGAAATTGACATCATGATTTTTCAGTTTTATTGAATCTCCAGAACTCAGGTGAACAGTGCAGACTTCTTGTATAGGTACAGGACTCTGTCATTCTTGATTATGGTAGATCCTCATAATTAGGTCCTCATAGTCCTCACTGTATTGAGGCCATTAATATCCCTACATGGTAAGAATGTGCATGACCTCTTGAGTACAAGTTGAGCTAAGAAGAGGCAAAGCTAGTTTTATGTTTATTATGTGTATTGTCCAAAGACATCTCAAAAGCCTCGGACAAGACTAAGACTTGTCTTTGTCTAAAATAAACTAAAATCATTGTCATTTGAGGAGATCTAAGCTCATCAGAGAGAGATTTCTAGACTGTGGTGGCCATCTGAAGATCCAGATTTTATGAAAGCTATTCTGTTCTCACTTTTCCTTTTAATTTCCCTTTCCACAAATTTGCTTCGCTTTTGGCTCAAGGTGGCTGCTGTCTATTTAGCGTTGCTGCTGCTTTGATCAGGTTTCACCTCTATTGGCCTTGGCAAGGAATTCTGGGCTGAAAGTACAAATAGGTTGACAAACCAGATCTGTTCTTTATGCCGTAATCCAAATAGAACAGCACAATGGGTGGAAAGGAAGACTGGGAGACTGAACACAGCATTGCAGCAGTGGTATGGGGCATAGCTTTGTGCAACTTGTATGTCGGGAATGCCCTTTAGTGCCTAAGCTAGATGAAGGAAAAGGCCATTTTTCCAACCAGCTCTTAAACAAACAGACAAAAAAGCGTTAAAAATCCCACACTTCAGCCAGTGCAATAAAGGCTATTCCATTAAGTATAAACATTGCCAAGGCTAAGCCTTACTGCTAGCTCAAAGGAGTCAAAAGTATCCCCAGTGAAAATAAAAAAGGATGTGAGAAGATGGGAGACATCCCCATCTGCTTGGACAGGTCACTCATAAGGCAGAGACAGCATAAATGTGATTGCAGATACAGATAAAAGAAATATATGAATGGATTTTAAAACATCTGAATTTTATACAAAAGTAATAAAAAGTACTTACAAAAAAATCTGGAATTCTTTTCATGACAAATCTAATTGAAACACTACATTCACTAGACACAGAATTGACTGCATTCATCATCTGGGGACCAAAAATGTTGAGAAAAATAGGACAGTTTACTTTTTTCACCCTACCAGCAACAGCCACACTTCTCCTCCACCAGCCTTTGTTTTAATATCCTTCCACTTGTACTTCCTCCCTTCTCATCCTCCAAATAGAAAAAAAAATCTGTTCATTCCACCTCCTGCTTGTCCCTCCTCCCCCTTGGGTAGCATCTCCGCTATCTGGAGGAGGTGAAGCTGAAGAGAGAGCAGGAGGTTCACATGCCAAGTGTCCCTCTCCTGGGACACTTCTTCATGCCTTCACTCTGCATAGGAGCATCTCTCAGTCTTGCCAGACCCAGGAGAGTCTCCTGCTGCTCCTTGCACCTGCCCGCAGAAGCCTGTCAAGGTATGCAGGCTGGTCCCTCCGCTGAGGCTTTCCAGAGCTGTCTTTGCCAATTCATCTTCAGTAACTGTCCTTTTCCATCATGCAAAGCTCTCTGGTCAATTGTCAGACTACATAGGAAAGGCAGCACTGTCTATATCCACAAAGCTGCGGGCTGGATTTAAGTAGAAAAGCCAATGATCCTCATCACCCATTCTTTGTCTCTGTGGGAGGAAAGAGATTGTGATATTGCACAGAGAAATTTGATTTTAGGTTGAAACAAAGCAATTAGTTGTAATTGACAGGAATTCTAGGCATTTCTACCTCCTTCCTGACATAAGCAATAGCAAAGCAGAATAAAGCAAATCATAGAATCATAGAATCATAGAATGGCTTGGGTTGAAAAGGACCACAGTGATAATCTAGTTTCAAGCCCCCTGCTATGTGCAAGGTAGCCAACCACCAGACCAGGCTGCCCAGAGCCACATCCAGCCTGGCCTTGAATGCCTCCAGGGATGCCTCCAAATCTAAGGTGAAAACAGAGAAATCATTCCATTCATGTTTCAGTATTCCCACTTTCTCCCCTATAGAGAATGTTTATCAAAATTTTGATGTAGAAATGAAAAGAATATACTCCATAACATTTTGTGCAAACCCCATTCCCCAGACTTATTTTTTTACTGTGTATTAATGCAAGAGACTGCTATTCACTGAGATTAAACATGCACATTTATGTATGGAAGTGTATCACAACCCACTTCTAAATACACTGTTACTTACTTCCAGTTCAAAATGACGTATTGGCTCAACTATGAAGTATGATAAACCATGTTCTGTACAGTGTTTTCATGTCCAGATTTGTAGTTTTATCTGGAATTTTAGGTTCTAATTTAGAATGCTGATTCCATCTGTCGCATGGAAGTATGAGCTTATATGTATAGTTAAACAGTGTTATAATTTACATTCATAATCTACATCAATTTTCCCTTTCTAGTAAGAAAATATATTTTAAAATCTCTAAAATATTTGCAGACTTACTTTGTTCACACAATGCCATGGTCACTTTTACAGCCAATTTTTTTCCTACGTATGTGCCTAGCTGATGCATAAATCCTCCACAGCTTCTTTTTCTCTTGACTATCAGCATACTATCAGCAGTCAGTCATAATCACAATCTCAGCTACCAACAGTATGGGCAAGTCCTATAATTTTATATAATTTTATAACATCATCCAATCACTTTCGTATTTTTGGCTCTAGTAAATAACATATACCATCTCTAGAAGGACTCATTTTAATGGCAGTTCATGTTTTCTTTTCCTTCTTTTTTGACATTATGTGAAAACATTCAAATTTCAGTTGGTTTATTGCTGAACATATTAAATAAATGCTGACATTTTCTCACATCAAATTTGGTTTTCTTGAAGAAAGCAAGTTTTTCCTTCCAATGGCTTTGCTTACTACGTTCTATGTGTCATTAGTTGAGTCTGACTGGTATCAAAATAGAGCTGCCTGGAGAATGGCAGTTCTACCTGATGACAGCTTCAAAGGGTTTGATTTTTATCTTCTTTCTACACTGACATGAAAACAAACCTGTCAAGTGTTTTAATGGAGTTTTTTGCTGAAAAGCAAAACCCGATTTTGCACTTAATTGCACTTCTGCAGTTGATTTACTCCTCAAGCATTTATTTAAGGGACAGAAATAGGGTAATAAAACAGAAATATTGAAGTCCTTCAATAAAAGTTTAGAAGTTAAGGCTGAATTTTTTACCCTTTCTCGTTTATGGTGAATTAAATGATGCATGTTTTACAAACAAGTCAGGTTGTATTATACGCCAGCTCGTTCTGACTCACTGTTAAAATCCATCTTATTTTCACTGAAAATTGTTTGACTTCAGAAAAGTTTCCAGAATCTGTTAAGCCAAGTAGAAACCATTTGTCTTTCCAACCCAGAGTTGGTTGCTAACTTCTTATTCTTTTCAGAGATACTGAAAATCTATAACTATGAGTATAATTTCCAACTTCTGCATATAAAACTACTTACATCTGAGAAGGTAGTTGTTGACTGGTGTCAGAAAACAAGTTGCCTGGGAGTACTGTACGTATGGTATCTAAGTCCAATTAGGTCAAATATACATATAATCTAGTATTTTCTTATGAAAACAAACTTATATTTTTCTGGTAAAGTTAAGCTCTTGTAAAATGATAAAAGGGAACTTTAGAAAGGTGGAGAATAGTGTTTGCAATAGAGATCATTGCCTGTGGTCCATTACGCCTAGTGCTGCCTCCAACACAAAACCACTTCTCCCATCAAATTTTCACCTTCCTTGACTTTGCCTTGTCTGTACAGAGAAAACTTAGTCTTGTTGAGCACTGGATTTGTCTCAACTCATCATCTCTATTGGAATATCTTCTCATGTCCCACCATAGTCAGTGGGGAGAAATTAGTATTTTGTGGTGATAAACAAATGAACTAAAATAAGTTAATAATTAAATACCAAATTAAGTTGCTTAGAAAAGTTGTGGAATCTCCATGGTTGGAAATATTCAAGCCTAGGCAGAAAAGGGCCCTGGATAGCCTTATCTAAAGCCCTGCCTTCAACAGGAGATCTCCAGAATTGCCATCTAACCTTGTCTTTCAATAAATTACATGATTCATTTGCCTTCTACTTTGATATAGGGTATGTTCTTCAAGTCCTAGGTTCTACCTACTGACTGTAAAGTTTTAGCTCAGATACCAATATTCACTCTTAGTCACATTAATCTCACTGCAGGTATTCTCAGAAGAAGTTGTTGCAGGTCCTGCATCCCTCCTAATTGTCCATCTGAGGCATCAGCATGATCTCCAGAGAGCCAGGGTCCAATGTCACCATTCATGATGGCAGTCAAGTACACACACCTGAAAACAAACAAATGGATCAAAAAAACCCTAACCCCAAAGTTATCCTGGAGCACATCCCTGTTAGTCATTTATATAGACATGCTTCAACACACACTTCTGGTAGCTGACCTGTTTCTACATTCTACTTTGAGACAAGAGCAAGCGTGATCTCAAAGTACCTATTTCCCACCAGGGAAAGACTAACTTAGGCACAGATGTTCACACGTCAGTCAGCTGTGTTTGATCAGCTAAATCTCACGCCAGGGTTGTCAGAGTCCCAGCATGCAGATCACGGAGTGTTTGGTAAATCATAACATCCATTTTTGGGTTCTCTGACTTAGTAGAGAGGGACAGATGCTACCAGAGGCATTTGGCACCCAGCTTGGAGCTGAGTGTCCAGTCTTCATAGCTGACGCAGGGAGACATTCAGTGCCTGCCTTAGACACAGACTTCTCATAAAGCCTAGTCAAGGTGTATACACCAATTTCCCCACCAACAAAATATCAGCTGTGATCTTCATTGTCTCCCCTTTTTATTTTGTCTGGTCAGTTTTGATCGCAAGTTTTTCTGGAAACAGGATTGTTTCTTGTGCTGTACTTCATTGTGGGGCATATGTACTCTGCTTGCTGAGTTAACTCCAAGAAAATGTGCTGAAATGGATATTATTCCTATGGATCTACCTTGGGGTAGAAGGCCATTCTTTGTTCACAGGTAGAAAAGTGAAGTGCTGAGGTTGAATCCTGGCTCTTCAGAAAGTTTTATTCTCACTTCTCACCAATTTTCACACCTTAAATACTGATGAGTTTACAAAACTTTCACAGCTACCTGGTGATCTGTTGGCAAGGAAGGTAGTCAAACCCAAGAGTCTTGACTAGTATTTTCTCATGACAGGAGCATCCTTCCTATCTTCTGTCTGTCACCATCTGATGATTAAGTACAAACAGTTGAAATGGATGGAAATTAGTAACAGAGATTGGAAATGGGTGTCTCTAAGTGTGCCTTGCAATTTATTTATTTATAATTATGGTAGAAATTGTGGGAGGAAGATAAAATCCTGAAAACTAACTGACCTGTTTCGTTTACCCACAGGGGAAGCATTACATTTGGCCAGAGATTTCGGCTACACCTGTGAAACAGAATTCCCTGCCAAGGCGGTAGGAGAGCACATTGCCAGACAGCACATGGAACAGAAAGAGCAGACAGCAAGGAAAAAGATGATCCTAGCAACAAAGTAAGAAGCGGGGGGGGTGGCAGGGTGGGGTATGGGAAATAATGTCAAACTAAGAAAGAAATCTACTGTTTTTCCATTTTGAATCTGGGGCCTGGAGGAGGGAAGAGTGGGAATAAAGATCTGAGATTGTGGTGACTGCCATCTGAACTCCTCAGTGCCAGAAAAAGAGCAAGCTTCAGCAGAGGTGCTGTAAGAGTAACCTTGTTTACCATGAGAAGGTTTTTGTGTCTGCACTCTCCTTGCCTGCAGTTGGGGAGATGTACATCTTCCCATACTAAAATGATGTGATTTGGGAACACAGAGAGAACATTATCACATGGCAAGACCTGTAGGACAGAGCCTCGCTTTGCCTCCTGCTTGCACAACAGCAAATACAACGTGTGAACAGGAGATCTAAGCTTCTGCTGAACTACTAGTTTCTGTTAGATAACTAATGTTAGTCTGCTGAGGGAGTGTTAATTTGCAGAGGGGCAGATCCTTTCTGGTTGTAAAATTTCAAGGATTTCCCTGAAGTCAAAGGCACAATGTATACCAGCAGGGGAGCGTTGCTAAAACCATTAAAGACACAGAGAAACACCAGGCTTTACTCTAAACAAGCCACTCACCTCCCAGAAGCAGTAACATCATGTTAGGATATCATCTCATCTAGGTCAATTAGCCTTGAGGAAGGAGGAATTAGGCTTTGCGAGCCATGGGAGACTGGAATAAATAGTCCGCATGGCATAAGTTAGACCTGACACTAGGTGTGTGGTGTACTTGCATAGGGTGGCCTTGAGTGCAGTCATATTCCTCCTGGGCTTGCTGCAGTATTACACAGGGGGACAGCAGGGGAGCTGAGTCCAGAAGCCAAGACACTGTTAATCTCTTTCCCAGTATAGGAATGATCCATGCTGAGATATGTCCAATACAGAGGAATTGCCTTGCATTAGGGGTGAGAGATTACCAGTCACAGGATTGTCCCTTGCATCTCAGTGTCCCCGTGCTTGATCAGCCTGTGGGGAACAGAATGTATGGCTTTTGTGACCCTCTTGTGTTCAGAGCTCTTCACCCTGAAAGGTGACATGCGTTGAAACCTCTCAGGCTTGTGAATTCCACAACTTCAGATTATGGTTCTCAAAGCAGAGCAGTATGTGATATGGGGAAATTTACCTGGTGTGAAGTTGAGGAGACCTCTTTAATCATGTTCCTAAGCTGGTTAAAAGGAATAATAAAAGAGGAATATCATCTTACTCGTACTTACATACATTTTTTAGGGCCCAAGGGCTTTCAGAGACATGAAAACAGCTAAAGAAAAATAGTTCCTCTCTGCAAGCTGTGTCTCTCCATTGATACATAATCAATCAACAATCTGCATCCTATAAATTTGTAAGAGCTGGACGTACTATTGTTCACTATGTAAACAAGAGTTAAGAATGTAAATTGCCCTAGCTCAAGGGTTTGTCCAACCTATAAAATATCATTCAACTTTAATGATAGAAATCATTTTCTCTCTTTTCTGGCTCTAGAGAGGTATCATTTTGCTGCAGATTGCAATAGTCAGAGGAAGACTGTCATGTCCTTTCTCCAGTGAGAGACATGTAATACTCTGACTATTCTTTCTCATCACTCCATATCTACTCTCCCATCTGAGGTAGGGAGTCATGGACATGCAGTACTCCAAAACTCTATGAACTTTATACATGTAGGCTTATTCTGCACTAGTAAAGAACAAAACGTCTTTTTTTTTCCCCTTTTAATCAGTACGAGCAAATTGATCAGAGCTCTGTCGGCAATCCAAGGCCAGGACAGAGCCTGCTGTAGACAGAGCACTTGCTAATAGGGACCGATGGGTCAATGTGTGAGCTACTACTGCCCTCTCCTGTCTGGAAGTGGAACAGTGCTGCACAGACCAGCCCCAGATAGTACAGGACACACAGGTCCATGAGTTCCTATTACTAGCTTGGCATTTCCCTACCATACTTCCATGTATCTGATAGCAGGTAGCCTTGTTATTTGACAGAAGTGTATATTATTCAACCTATGTACATAAGATCTAGGTTTATAATATCATTGAATTCATAATCACTCTGCCTCGTGCTTGTAAGTGAAGATACTAGAAGATGGAGTCAACTGTTCTTCCCTCACCAAAAATGAAAATGAAATTACAAGGTGGCAGAATCATTCAGAATAAATTTTGTCTATGGAAATAAATTGAGTGCCACTTCCTGTGTGTGTTGCCACTGTCCCAGTTGGGACAGAGCCATAAAAGCATTTATTTGTCAGAACTTGTGAGATCTTCCACATTTGGATTTTTAAGAAAAAGCAAGGGGAAAAAACAAAATTATTTCTGCAATTCGTGGTATATAGGTGGAATTCTGTGCTGGATTTAGACATCCAACTTTGGTGATTTGGGTTAACTTGCCCAAACATTGGTACCTACCATCGTTTGAGATGAACTGGTTATCCAGCTTAGTTACCAGCAGCTGCTCCAAAAAGTTCATAGGCATCTTTTCATTACTGTGTTGCATTTGCTATTTCTTATGGATGTCTTACATGCTACATATCCATATGTGAGCACCAAAATAGAGCCCTTGATAAGTACAGTGTAGAACTCTCCATTGTCTGGTAGAAGCTCCATGTGTTATCAATGGCATCTATATCTTGCAATCATACAGTCCATCCATCCTGAGCACACGCAGTTCTTCCGTGTACAGAACTGTAATCTATATGCTAAGAAGGACTACGGATTTCTTCTTTGGATGCCAATAGCACTCTTTAACCTAGACAGGGCAATAAGTCTGAAGTAACTCAGTTCACCTGCCCACTCATTTCTACCTGATCTGAGGCCCTCTTGATAGTAGCGCAGTGAATGAGACCAGGGATATCTTCTGCTATGGAAGAGACCATTTTTAGTGGCCTGTTCTGCTACAGAACAACCACTTTAATGGCTCTGTGCTAAACTACTTGACCTTCTAAAACTACCTCTCAAAAATGATTCCTCACATTTGCGCACCAGGATCTGCTTAGGACAGTACTAGTTGATGTAACAAGGTACTGCTATGGCCTGTTCTAACAATCTGATGGTCTAGACAATGAAAACTCAGAGCCCTAGCTGACAATTATTGTGGGAAGAAGAGATGGACTCTGTAGCCAGAATGCAGCACACAACACAAGTGACAGCAAAGGCAGAATGAAGCTCACTTTGGCTAGGAATTGAAAGGATAAGCTTGTTAGGGACAGAATCATAAGCTAGATGAGCTCTTGGTCTGACCCAGTACAGATTTTTTTTTACCTTCTCCTGATTATATACCAGAACATCCAATTGTCTATCACAAATCATTAGTTGCCTCCCTTGCAGAAGTGTCCAGGATTCTCTACCTTGTTTATTTTTAGTTTTATTTATTTATTTTTTTAGCTGAGAATCTTGACACAGCTAATCTCTAATCATCTTTCTTTCTGTATGCAAAGTCACAGTCCATCATAGTACGCAACTGTCATCCCTTCTCCCTGTCACTACCCCAGGTAATGTTTTTTTGGTAGTGGAGGCACTGAGAATCCACTTTGAGTAGAAATCCCCTTGCAAAAGTAGGTTACTGCCTTTTAAAGGTTTTCATGTATAATAAAAAACATTTCTTCTTTTCTTTCAATCTGCAACACTCAGTAAAGAGTTTTGACATGCGAAGATGGAAGGGAACTTAATTGCACGCTTGGTTCTGACACTTCTCTTTGTCAAAACATAAGAACTTGTAAGATGAACTTTTTCAACAGGTAGAAAGTAGAGGTTGGAGGAAGGAGAGAGGAGCAGTGTCGACAGGACCGACTGGGGATAGCAGATTGTTTAGAAGCCAAAATGACTGACTGTTTTCAGTTGTTGAAAGGAACTGTTTTTCCTCTAAGGATCTGATTCATTAAAACTGTATGCCACATTTACATACATTTCTGCTGAATACATCTCTTTGCCTGAAAGGCTAAGATGATGCTGTCTTTTCAAGCAGTGTATAAGTCCATACTGATGACAAGCATTCAGAGAAAACAGGATTGGATGAAGTCCAGTGTCAAAGTTGAAAATAGCTTTCTACATTCCAATATAGCCATGCTTTGTCTGTGTCCAAATCCAGTAGAACAGTGATATAATGAAGAGTAAAAACAAGTTAGCAGAGTTTCCTTGCTTGTAACAGAGCCAAAGAGAGACATGTTAAAGAACAAAAAGCTGAGACTGCCCGCTTAATTTTTGTTATGTCCCTGGCCCAAAGTACAACCATGATCATTACTCATGATGAGGAACTTGAGCTCTATGTAGGATCAGATATGCAAAGCAAATGTATGCTAGCAGAAATCATACCATAGAGGTTCTCTTTAGTATTAGAAACTGAGCCCAGACACAAAGTAAGTGATACACATGCTGTGGCATCGAGTTGAGATTTAATAATATATTATTAAAATGTTAAACTGCTTCCTTGATCTTCTGTGCATGTTGTGGGAGACAGCCTACACCAGCATTCATATTTGGGAATTAGTTTTGGTGTAGTCACATCATTTAGGAGGCTCGGAGAACAAAAACATATGAACCTTATCAGATACTGCCAATGGGTTAGAGGATATGAAAACAACCCCTGGCACCATTTAGTTTACAAGTATATGTATGGTCAGTGTGATCCGTAGTAGGTCAAAACAGCTGAGTATTAAGCTAGTATCAGGCAACATAGCTGAGTGTCCTGGTTATCTGGAGGGCATTGTGCCCCTCCTGAATTCATGTTAAGTGCCTATATTCCTGATACACTTAATGGAAAAGGAGCCAAGCAAAGAAGTTTTGAGACAGACATTTGGACCTCTCTCCTTTTTTAATTTAGTGAGCTGTATCATAAAGCAGTTGAAAGAAAGTGATTTCTTGCCATCCAAGGTCCAGATAGCATTCTTCTGAGGGCATGCATCAAATTGAGCTGGATCGACCTCCTTTCTTCCTTCCTTTTTTCTTTTATAATGAATTAATAGCACATTCACTGACTAGTTGACCAACTAGCCCAATAAAACAATATCACAAGCACAAAAATATCTTATTGTTAGGTCCTATATAAAGATATCCCTAGTGCTGGGGCACGTTGAAAAGGAGATAGAGGAAGAAGACAGACTTACTATCCTTTTTAAAGACCTTAGACTGCTGGGAGGTCAGACAAGACATATCCTGAGTTGCCATTGCAAGATGCTGAAACTAGGATCATGGGTCCTACCTACCAAAAGTCTTCATTAATGGGATATATTAATCCTAACATGGTTTCAGAGATGAATTATTCCTCTTCAAGAGATTCTATATGTTGCCTGCTCTGGGAATTTGGTACAAGGAGGTGAGGGAGGATTAATTTGTCCTTAATTCCTTTAACACTACCTTTCCCAAATATTTGTTATGAATGAGATCACCCTGTATGAAGTGACAGTGTTAATGGGGATCACCATTTCATAAAGTTATCCCTGTCTCATTTAAGGATATTTGCTTTCTTTTTAGACAAATATGTAAAGAATTCCAAGACCTTCTGAGTCAAGACAGGTCACCCCTTGGATCCTCCAGACCGACTCCAATACTAGACCTTGACATCCAGAGACATTTAACACATTTCAGGTATGATTTTGAAAGAAGAGCAATTACCCAAAATGTGTAGTTTTTGTAAATACTTCATATGAAGATATAATTGTATTTGTTCCCTTACTTAAGTCTATATGTGTACATATAGACTCCGGTATTTTCTATATTCTGTTTGTTATCTGTGACTGCTAGAAGCTTATGCTTACCCAGCAAAGTACCTACAGCTGTCTGTATTCACCCTGCTGCAAGGGTGAGTCAGTCATTTTCCATATCTACTGCCCTAATCTCCTTATCTGTAGATGTGAACCAAATCATAAGCTAATCAAGAGACAACAAAGATAGTCCAGAAGTGTGGAAATCCACATTCTCAGCTACACTGGCTATATAGATGAATTAAAATAGCAATGAATAAAGGAACAATTCAGTTGCATCCTTATTCATTTTCTAAACAGTACCAGTGCTTCCTCTATGCTTGTAAATTCATTTGATATTGTGTCACCATGATCATCCTATTCTATATAGTATACAGATACTTTAGCCTCCAAACCATGCTGGCCTCAAAGCAGCCTGTTTGCTGAGAATGGTCCTGCTACACTGACTCCTGAACAGCATCTTGGAATCATCTGGTAGAATGGAAGTTGGCTCAGGCCTAAATTGTGCCAGAGAGTGCTATAAACATGTAGACTCATCTCTTGTGCCCATGCTCTAACAGTATTTAATTTCTTGGTGTAGACAGCCTAAGAAGCTGCCATGAAATGAAGATGTGCTGTATATGAACTCTGATGGTACACTTCATTGGAATTTTATCCAAATTATGGATAGATGTACACAGTGTACAATTTGCAAGTTTTGTTAGCTCAGGTGTTGCTGCACATCTCCATATTTTCACTTTACGTTGTGTGCTAGATACACAAGTGCTGGAAAAATCCCTTCCACAGGGCCATGCTGAAGTAATGAGATTATCTAAGATATTTATCAAAGATATGTGATGAAATATCTTAGAGGTTCTTCTGCCATTGCTTGGATTGCAGAGTATATGACAGTTTGTAAACCAAAATATTAAGTGGGTTTTTTAATACTGTAAAACCTTAGGTTGGTGTTACATATTCTTTAGTGCTATGAAATGAGATACACTCTGTTCATTGGATGGGCAGAAAGCATCCATGCCTCAGTGTCCCAACATCTTTTAGTTATTAAGATTCTGATAGAGCATCAGAAACCTACCAGGTAGGTGATATGGTACCTAATTTTTAGTCCCTCAGGCTTTGAATGGCATCCAAAGCACCCACCATACCATTTCTTTCACCTAGGTGTTTCAGCAAGGCAAGGGGTCTGGGGTAATGCCTGGTCCACAACTATACACATTTCTTTTTACTTGCATAGAGTAGTGTTTGCCCTATTCATATATCAGCATTCTAAGACAACCTCTATTTTATTCTTATGCATTGATTTGCGCACACAGGCACACACCACCTGTTGCTATTCATATTTTCTCTTTTATTCCAAAACACATAAATACACTTGCGTATTAAGGAAAACATCTATTTACACAGAGTGTTCAAAGAAGGATCTGAATGGGTTACCTAGGCTCATGGAAAAATAGTTAATTCCCCATTACATGCACACAAAGTAGGATAGAGGATAGTTAATCCCCAAGGATTCCTGTGTTTAAATAAATGGCAATAGGGGTAAAATGCCAGCAGCTTCAGCTACAACAGCTGTCAACTGGTACAGCTCCCATCCTTCTTTCTCTGCCTGACTTCAGTGTGTTGGAGTACAAGGCTTCTGTATGTGGTTCCTGGATCAGCCAGTACTTTCTTTTATACCTGCTACAGGCAATAAGGATTGGACTGCAGATGGGTATCTGGAAAAGTACAGGTCTTGATCCTGTATGCTTAAATTGGACTGCTGTCTCTGATATGTGTGCCTGGAGAATGCTGAGCACTGCCAGACCCATAGGCTGAGCTGAGACCATGTGCCTTCTCCATCTATTGCACAGAACTTGAGGTTGCATCCAGCTTCTGAACCAGACCTCTAACTCTACTCATTGACGTGTGTGTCTCCATTTCAGCCAGCTGTATAACATCCTGCCATTGTCTGTAGAGATCTCATCTGCTTAACTATTGGAATCTGCAGTGCAATTAAGCAAGATTAATATAAACATCAAACATGTGACAAATCTCTCTCTAAACTCCATTGAATGATAAGTCTGGTCTAGTTCTTGGGATCTCAGCCAACTGGTATGCATGTATGCACTCACTTATATTGTAAATTTAGTGTAGGTAAAAAAAAAAAATCACAATTCTCATCTCCTACATGTGGCAGTCTTCAGACCTACATTGTCTATAGCTCTACTGCATCCTGCCTTCTTGAGATTAAATACCACAGAAGGCAAATAAACCTGTCTCAGATGTCAAAGAAGGTGTGAAAGTTTAACTCACTGTGTTTTCAAGGAGAACTGATTATTTTCTGAGTCAACAGAGATTCCTCTTCACTGATCACTTGGTTTGTCTGTCTTTCTCTGACAGATGATCCTCAGACTGAACCAACCCCTGTCACAGGACATTTGCTGTTGAGGATTATCTGAGGATGAGAGATGAGGGAGAAATTCATGTACAAGGAGAAGGTCCTTGTAACCCAGGAACAGCAGTCACTGCTGTCTTAGACATAGCATAGCCTCCTACTGGTTACAAGCATAAATATCTGTTTGTCACTGTACACCTGTGGGGAAGGGTTTCTTAAAAAAAATATTGGAAGTGTCAACCTAACATACAGCAAGCTAAGAATTCAAATCTTCAGCACACATTGGCCTCCACATCCCTGATCACAGGCCCTCAACTAATACTAGATTTCCAAAAGAACATGTTGTCCCTATTGATTACAGTGAATTAAAAACACATATGAAGCATTTCTGTCTATAAATAAAGTGTTTTGCAACTGTATGTCAGAGAAGTATTTGACACCCTCACCACATTCACTGTCAAATATTCTGATAATGCCTACAATAATTAGAGACTATTTGGAATGTCCTAATAAGTGACTGATCCTAACTATGCACACAGAACTTGTCTTATTTACGACGAAAATAGCCAAGAGCTGTAGGTGCTCTGCCAGAAAAAAAAACAAAAAGTATAAATCTGAATGAGAAAATACATGCTTTTCAATAATGAATTTTGCATGTTCATTTCTATCTGTGTTCCAGACTGCAGGATTAATCACAATGAATTCTCTGTGTCAGTGATTTATAAATCCGTAGACTGAGATGGAGACAAACAATTACCTTCGGAAAAGGCAGTCCATAGACTTAAACAAGAACCTCTGATGAATGACTTTGGATATTTTGACATGTTTTTGTGTTTTCCAACTATTATTCTATATGATATGAATTTTGATCACAAGATCATCAGTAATCCCATATAGGTTCATATAGATTCATTATAACAAGAAGAGGTTAATAAATTCTGCCTTCAAGCAGCGAAAGTTGTTCCCAACAATATGAAATGTTGAGATTTTATACATGCTTATGCCATATGATGTCAGAAAGAAACAGAACTTTTATGATCAGGAAAAAAAATGAGAGGAATCACAAATATATTTTATCAGAATAAACTTTACATTAAGGCCCTCTTAAATGGCTATAAAATCTGATACCTACCAGAATCCAGCATCTACTATCTTAGGGTAAAAGAAAGTTTTCTTTAATAATAAATTACTCTACCATTGGTAAACGTGAAATCATGATCTCCACTTGTTTGCAATGTTACTTGCTCAACATTAATAATTAAGACTAGGGTTCACAGGCTGGCACAGGTCAGATACAAGCAAAATCGGTTTAAAATCTTTAAGCTTACAGTTCTCTGTGAAATTTTTCCACCAGGTCCCAATTCTTCAAGATCTTTAAGCATATGTCTCATCTGAAGCACAGGACAGTCCCCACGAAGGGCTCAGAAATGCTGGGTTTGCTCAAACTCTAAACTCAACTTCATACAAAGCTTAGAACAGGGGAAATCTTCAAAAAAGCTGCCAGTGAGCCTGAAAACTGCTGAGTTTTGCACAACTTTACCAAATACACAAAAAAAAAACAGAGGCTCATCTACACCCCTGGTGCAACCATGTTTGTGCAGTTGCTCTGAGATTCCTGTCTGACCTGAATACAGAAAACTCAAGGCTACAGGAAGAATAATTCCTCAGTGTTGTATGACCATGAAGAAACAATTCTGTAGAGCCTCACATTCATACCAGCAGTTATTTAGCATTACCTGTGCCAGGGTCATGTTAGTTATGCTTTATTCAAGAGATCTTCCTTTTCAATTCATCTTATTAGAGAGATGCTGAATTGATATTAATAAATAAAAAGGTGCCAGGGTATAGGCATGTGTTGTCCACTTCTGTTCTTTGTTAGCAGGATCCTTTGTTTTTTGTTGCCTAATCTAACTAGCATTGTACTAAAGGATTCCTCATCACAGTGGCACATATATATTTCTAATATGTACAATTATTACTAATATATACATTATAATAATAGACATACTGTGTGTATTATTGATATACATACAGTCTAAGAATTCAGGAAAGCATTAGCCCTTCTTAGAACTCAGCTAGGTGCCTTACTAGCACCATAAATAACATACTAAGGATAGAGAAGTCCAGCCTCGTCAGGACTGGATCATTTTACCTCATGGGCAAAGTGCTGAGGCAGCTCAGATTTCTAAGCATGTACATAAATGTGGACTCATGAAGAGGCGCTGTAGGGCTATACATGCAATCCTTCAACTCTTCTTTGATTCCATTGTGATAAATGCAGAGGAGCAAGTAGAATAATCCTATGGGTTGTGTCTAGCCTGAAAGCCATGACTAAATACAGAATTAGCATTAAGCCATGGAGCAAACAAGAAAACCCAGAAAAATCCAGTTCCGTACTGAGACTTTTGTCCAGATTCACGACTGTCTCTTTGTTGTCCTCTAAAGGCCGATCTGTGTAAATGCATTTATGAGTCCAAACATCAGAGGGCTAAGTCAGCACAGTACTAAAATGAACCCAGATGTTCTTATAACATTAAAGAGAGAAACCCATTTCTCCAGCCCTTCGCTTTCAAAATGGAGTGAGCATGAGGAAAGGGAGAGGAAGGTACTAGAGAGAAAATGTAAGTGAGAACAAAAATATGTGAGGGGGAAGAAAGGAAAAAAATATTCAGATAAACCCCAGTTTCTTTTAAAATGCTGTCTATTACTTATAATTCAGAGCTTCTTCTTCCAAAAGCCCCACAGAATCAAGTAAAACATTTGTGTACATATGCATATGTCTGTGTGTGCAAGAGGGAAAAGCTGAGATTTTAATTTATCCTGGAACTAAAACTGTTTTCAAATCCCACTGATGTCAGCAAGGCTGAGATTTCATCTTTCTTTATTTTTTCAAGACAGCAAGGTTATACAAATCTCTCTAGCATTGTAAATTGGTTGTCTTCAGATTCAGAACAGGTAAAAGAGCCTAGTTTCACACTCAGTGAAGCTGAGAGACAGCTCTCAATTATCCAGGGTGATGGGAGGAAAAATAGAGTTTGGAATTGTTAGAGAAAGCAGAAAGATGAGTGTAAGCAAAATACATATGTAGAGCTTTGAGAACAAGTCACATTAGAAAAGCTTGGAAATGGTGAACCCGGGCAATCAGGAACTACAGCACAAGACAAGCCTGCCTGAATGCACAAGAGCTCTGAGATATACACCTGGAGACCATATGGTGCAGTTGGTTGTCATGTGAGATGGTGAAGTTTTGCCTAACCCTCCAACACCCATAATCCTGCCACTAGTTCAGCAGAGCTGAGTGCTGGCATTGCAGACCAACAGTTAATTCTGCTGAATCTGGGTCATTGCTAAGCAGCACAACCAGCTAATACACTGCCTGTGTCTCGGTGGCACAGAAGCACGTCAGTATGGGAAATAGTTGGGGTTAACTCACAAGTCATCTGTTGCTTTGACACACCTCTGACATTTATCTCATCCTGCCACCTCCAGAGCAGAGATCAAGGCCAGATTAACCAATTGCTTTCTGTTGCATAGATCCCCACTATGAAGAATGGAAATGCTTCTGTTGTATTTCAGGAATAGAATGTAGAAATTAAGACCCCTCCCAAATACACATACAAGCTAATCTTTTAGGCAGTATTGACATGGTCCTGAACACTGAGACACAGCTGTCTATAATGCTTGATTGCTATTGTGGTTACTTGCGTTCATTTGGCCTTGATCAACTCTTCCCGTCCCAAACAATTCTCAAGCACGAGTTAGCTTTGACCCTGTCAAAGGAATGTTTCCAGTTGGAATCAGGGAAGTTACACCACGTTAGAAGTTAGAATACTTGAATAATGGAGATGTGGCCTCTCACAGCCAGATGAGGAGCCTGGGGACTCTTCACGTCACCAGCAAGGGTATATGTGACTAAAGGCATGTCCTAGCTCCAGTTTAAGTACATTGGAATCATTCACTTGTCTCACAGATCTGGGGATCTAGGGTCACTTTAGCTGTGAAAAAAGCATCCTGTCTCACATGCATCTGCCATTCCCTCAGTCCAAGAGATTTCTGTGACCCCCACATCACTTCTACCAGCCTTACCGTTACTCTGGATGTCCTATAGCATCTCTAGTTGAATGGGTGAGCTTGAGCGGATAACCCTTAAACTGTAAAATGTTCTTGTTGCAAATAGTGCAGAACAGTTGTTGTGTATTGATTGGTAGCAATGCCCAGGGAGGTGGTGGAGTCACTGACCCTAGAGGCGTTCAAGGAATATTTAGATGTTGTGTTGAGGGACATGGTTTAATGAGAACTGTTGGTGATAGGTGGATGGTTGGACTGGATGATCTTCTTGGTCTTTCCCAACGTTGGTGATTCTATGATTCTGTGAGTGTTCACATTCCATCCTTCCTTTTGAAGCTGTTCCATTTTGCAAAGGAAAATTTAAGACAGGACTGAGAATTAAAGCCCCTGAGTGTGTTTATCTAATATAATTATTTCTGTTCAAAGCTAGAATTCTGGACCTAGAATCCTGCTCTACCCATTTCACATTTAAGTTAGTTGATAAAGCATCACGGCAGCCTTCAATCTAAAGATAAATGTTTAGCATATCCCTCCAACCCAACTAAAAGTTAAAAACACCAAATTAGGATTTTATTTATTTATTTACTTTAGATCTTCTTTGTCTTCTTAGTGGAAAGAGCTTGTATCTACTTCTCTTTTCCATCCCACTGCAATACCTGAGCTTCCCACAGATCTGGGAGTCACATTGACATGTGCCTTCTTGTACTTGCATTTGTAACCTGCCCTTGCTTCAGAACAGCTCTCCTGTCTGCCTATGACTGCTTAATCTTACAGTGAAAGAGTGGGTTTATGAAAAAATATGCTTTATTAAATTAAGGAGCATTTCTATTAACTGCATGAGCAGATGCACATTCTTACGAATGAGTAGCGTCAGCTAGACAATATTAGAAGAATTAGTGTTTTACTGAGAAGTAGCTATCAGGGCTTTTGAATGTTTGGCAGATGTCTTTTTCAGCTCCTAAATTTCTCATGAAAACAAGAGTTGCCAGAAAATCCACCAAAAATGAGCCACATTCTGTGTTGAGAAGCCAAAAAATGTGACACAGAACCTTACAAAGGGAATATTTGCTGAGATTGTACTCAAGAGAACTGTGCACGTTTCTTGGCTTCCACAAGCACAGGCTCTCTGATCTCATTAGTCAGTCTCTTAGTCTTACATTCTCCGCTTGTAAAATTAGGTTTAAACATACCTTCTTTGCCTGCTTTTGGGTCACTTTTATGTGCCAGAATTTGCAGTGGACAGAAAGCTCGGCTATCCTACTGATGTCATCCATTACACAGGGAAAGATCTACTGATTACAGAAGTTGGATTTGATCCTGTAAGGTTACATTTCATCAAGGTGCAAAATCACATCTGCATCATCTGTTTTATATATAAAAGATTAAAACAGCAAAATAGCAAAGGGAAAACGACTTCCGTGCAAGTGACACTTCCTTCACTGCAGAAACCTTATACAAACAGACAAAAATAATAGGCTCAGAATACTAAAGCAACAGAATGAAAGCAGTCATCACCCTCACAAATTATTCTGCATTTTGCCTAGCCATCCAGCTGATATGAAACACCTTTCCCATGAAACTGTTTGAGACAAGAGTTTTGTCGTTTAGTTAGTCTCTGAGCCTGAAGCTGTCAGCCTCCTGTGAGTGCCTGGCATCTCACTGACAAGGTGACACAGAAAGCGACAGGAAAAAAAGCAGAGGCTCAGACACTGGGAGCAGCGAGGAAGCAACGTCATTCTTTCTGAAGGGTAAATGAGAGCAATGAAATAGGTTTTGAATCTTGGAGCATTTTTGTAAATTGTAGCAAAAAGCTAAGGCCAAATTCTTTCTGCTGGGTTGCAATTACAGATACACATACACAACCTTTTGTATTTTTCTCTCTTTCTTACATTTCTTCTCCTATCAAGAGATAGAGCATATGCTGTCATAATTCCAGTCATCTTAATCAGGGGTAGCAGGTTTCTGTTTGGATGCAGAGACTGGAAGAAGCTTGGTGTGTGACTGTGTGGTGAAATAGCTCTGGTGCCCTCTAGAGTTCCCCGATTTCCATGATCTCTCAAACTAGCTCTCAATTCAGCTGCCTGAGGAGGACCACACCCTCCTATCGCTGAGGTATTTGCATCAAGCCTTAACCCTAACCCTAATCCTAACCTTAACCCTATTCCTTTATTTTTTTCATTTTGTTCCTTCTTTTACTTGGTTTTACGTTTGCCAAAGACATTAGAGTTCCTTCCTTTTGTATTTTTCCAGCATTCTCTTCCCAGGGATTCTGTTTTCAATCTTAGAATCATAACCACAGAATCATAGGATCATTTGGGTTGAAAGGGACCTTTAAGATCATCTCATTCCTTTGCTTAGCAGGGATTCTGCCATCTCCTCCTGCTCTGTTCATAGCCAAAATCCATTTGGAAGGGTTGAGACTTTTCTTTTTCTTTTTGTGTAGAGGATGAATTACTAAGACAGACAAAACATTTTACTTTTATAATGAGTCTTCTTATAGTACTTCTTCACAGAGGATAAAGCATTGGAACCGGCTGCCCCGGAAAGAGCGGAGACTCCATCCTTGGAGGTTTAAGAGGTATAGGTGTGGCACTAAGGGACTTGGTTTAGCGGTGGGATTAGGTAGAGTAGGTTGACAGTTGGACTAGATTGTCTGGAAGGTCTTTTCCAACCTAAATACTTCTATGATTCCTTTAAAGCCATCATTTATGGAATTAAGAGATCTAATGAGAAGCTATTTTCT
>PPHD01004908.1:0-27476 GCA_002909625.1 Bambusicola thoracicus | reverse complement strand
GGGGAAGCTTCACCACTTTATTTGATTTTTGTATACGTACACAAAGATTAAGAAAATAATATCTATATGCTGAGCTATGTAAATTGCCTGTTTAAATCACACATTCATGTTTCAACATAGAGACAGACTTTTCTCCACACATACTAAAATATAACATAAAAATATCTTTGTGATCTAGCACGTTATAAAGCTTGTATTTTCAGCCACATTAACCCAGTCTCATAATAAAAACTACTGAAGCCCTTGTCACCAATAGGGATCCAAAGAAAAATTCATGTAGGAATGTGAAGTGTGCTCCTAATGAAGTCACGAAGTTACAACACGGTGCAAGGCTGAGGGCTCTGACTCATGCTTGCTAAGGGAGCAGCTGGGGCAATGTAAAGCTGTACTTCTACCAGCTGTTGATTATCACTTGGCCAGATGTTACCATCCCTGTAGCAGAGTGAAACGCGCAACATCACCTTCTCTCTGTCAGTGCTAGATGGTATTTCAGTGCAAAGTGATTCTGATAGTCAACTTCCACGAGCTTTGAATGGATCATAGATCCCTTTTTCCCATACTCGGCCACATCAGCAGAACTAGATTGGCCATAACTCCACTATCAGATCACTGAATCCAACAGAATCTTTCCTCTTAGAAGTTCAGCCATGCACAGGTAACAGTAACAATTTTTCTACCTCTAAGATCTCTGTTAACTTTTAAAACCAGAAAAACTCAAAAATGACATTTTGGCAGATTCCCCTGCAAATCTCAGCCTGTCTGACTTTACCTAAATTGCTGTGCATTACATGTGTTCCCAGCATAGAGACAGCTCACTGCTGTGTTGATCTGTTTCAGTCCATTCTTATATCTACACTAGAGCTTAAGTGAGGTGAGACTACTGAAGCCCTGCTGTCGTATAGCACTGCTCTACTAGCTTGTGATGACCTCTGAGGGTCTGGGGGCTCTGAATTAATACAGAACATTATATTCCCTATGTAATTGATATAGAATATTATATTCTCTGCTCCAACTAATGAAACGGCCTACGTAAAGATAACACAAGCCTGGTGTTAAGTGAACTTTTACAGAAGTTAGTTGTTTTAATAGCAGTCTCCATGGACATGAGGTATTAGATACTCCAAGATCAAAGACTTCTTTTTAATCTTGCAATTAATCATCTTCTCAGCATATTCACAAATAACAAGCATAGTTAAAATCTTAATGCTAAGGTATTACAATCTAGGACAATCCCTTAACATTTCTTGCAACACAACCTCAGTCTGAAATTGCTTGATCCAAAGACTTAGTGATACTGATACTGCTGTTAGAGTGAGACATCCTCCATTCTAATTAATGCAGACTTCTGGTCTTTGATAGCCTAAATTCTTCTTGACTATTCAATATTCAGTAGTAGAAGCAAAACAGAACCTTGTTGTGCAACTGGCAGAAAAAAGGCAAGTAGACAGACCTTGCTGGCTATTTATTTCACTGTGGCAGCAAAGCCTACCTCTTCTTAAGGAGTTTGTTAAAACCTCAATAAAACCTCTCATGACCTCTAAAAGGGTTCAACAGAAAACTAAATGTCAAAGCCAAGAATTAGGCCATAAAAGGTTGAGAGGAAACTTTAGTCCCTCTTACTCCTGCTCATGCACAAAAACAGAATAGCGTACATTGGAAAGTGTGTTACTGACCAAACTGCAAAACAGATTTATATCTGGAGCTGGACACAAGCAAATGTAAGGCTAACACAGAGGAACAATATTTTGCAACAGAAAAAGCTGGAAAAAATTCACCCAGCATTGCAGCATAAATAGGGTTGGTTAGTGCAAACAATTAATATAATATAGTTACAATTTTCCATTACTTTCTTCTTTTTAAATGGCAAAAAACCTCCAGGATAGAGTAATTTCCTAGCTAGAAATTTTAAGAATAAAAAACTCACTCTAGCTGAGCTGAGTAGTCTCTTTACAAAAAGGAATCACAGCTTATCATTCTGCAGCAACTCTGCAGCATATTCTTCTAATCAACCTTTCATTGCAGTATACTTATCTCTTCTCAATTCCACATAGCCAGAAATTACTACTGTGTACATTCTGTCTCAGATTGCTTTTTCTTCCACCTTCACTGTTACTTACCAGGGTCAAAAATAATCAGGTGAGGAAGAAGCCCTTGCAATCAGGGATGTAATAAGGAGTCAATGAGAAGCATTATTCATACATAGAGTGCCTTTACTCCTCCAGAAAAAAAAATAAAATTAAAATTAAAAAATCAGAAAACAAAGCAGCTGACAAAGTTTTAGTTTAAAGTGTACATGGGTAACAGCATAAGCTTGGAAACCTTTTGAAAATCTTAATTAAAATAATCACATAAAAATATACTTGTCAACTAAATCAGCATTAAAATAGTTTCTAGGAGATAAATAATTCACAGATTTTCATAGTTAACAATATGCTTTCTGGAAACAAACTTCACAGTTTACTACAAAATGATCAAAGAGGGATTAGGTAGCTATTCAATTTACTGGAAAAACATTACACCGTATCATTGAGACTGAGAAAATGACCAAGGAGCTGAATATGTTAGAAAAGATGTAATGAATCTGAACTGTGATAGAAATTCACTGTGTATGGAATCATTAATGTTAATTTTATGAATATTAAAATCACCAAGGGGAACAAATTTGCTGGCACTAAAGCTGATAATGGCTAAACAGTCTAAAAGATTTAGTTTCTAAAAAGTTTATCAAGTGAATTTTCATCTTTAAATGTGGAGATCCTTTTCAACACATGATACAGTATGCATAAAGAACACATGGAGCCTTCACCTTACACCCATTTGCCTACAGGCTAGAAATAACTTTGGTGGTCACTCAGTATCCTTTGACAGTTAAGCAGCTTGATGCCTGCTGGAAATAAAAGGGCTTCCAATGCCTGTAGTGGGATACTCACTTGTCAGTGGAAACATCCTTTTTTGGTACTTTAGGATTTTTCTCTAATCCTATATCAGTTGCAAGCATCATGGCTCTCCCTACTCTTGGACAGAGGACATAATAGGATCATTTTAAGAGACAGCAGTCTGCATCTTTACATAGAAAATCTGATACGCTGCATACAGCACACAAAAAGCAAAAACAAAACAAAAAGAAACAAGGAAAACAAACAACCCAACAACTTTGATCTAAGGGAAACAGGGAAACCTTTGCTACGAAGGTGAAGCCAGACAAAATAATAATATTCAGTTTTAAATGACTGCCGTGTACTATGAAAAATTCTATACAGTCTCTATCCTGAAGCAAACTTCAGGACATCATCTCCTTATTAATCTTACTTGATCCTTCCTGGCCATTCCAGGAAGAACTGAAAAAGCAAAATGGTAAACGTGAATACGCTGCATTTACAGAAATACAAAATGGGATGTAAGCTGACATGGTTAATTCTGCTCTGAAACAGCTTAACAAAGTTCACATATGAAAGAATTATGATTCTCTTTCCTTTTCTTCCAGAAAGCTTTGTGTTACTCTCCAAAATGGCAAATAATAATTAGAAAATAGGAATCCTCTCTCTCTTCTGATTTATTGCCCTCCATTTTGCACATATTGAAGCATTCTAACAGCAGGGATTTTGTGTGCACAATACTTGCTGAAGATCTTCACCATCTTAGGTTTCAGACAACTTCTGAAACTCTTAAATATGTGTGCTCTTTCCTCTTTGAATGCAGATCTTTACAACAATTTACCACAGTTACAATGTTTCACATTTGGAAAACCATGTTTTTATCTCTGATTATCATTACAGTTTGCAGGGAATGTAATTTCTAAGAAAGCTGATCACTAAAATCTTGCTTGCTTTGGTAAGGGAAATTTGCTTCTTCGTTATGTAAGTAGAAGGGAAGCTATATCAAATTTATTAATATTTATTCAAGGCACACTTAACAACTCATCTTACACTGAGAAAGTGATTACTTTAGAATCTCAGAGGTCATAAAACCAAATTTTCAACTTTAAGCTTCAAGTTGAAAATGAAATAAGCACAATCCAAAAATACAGAATCTAAAAACATTAATCCTCTGAACCAACATATATTTAGGAATGTGTGAATCATGAACCATAGCTGCTTAAATTTGAAATGAATACAAGGAAACAATAAGATTAGAATGCGCCTCAGCAGGAATAAATTTATGCCTATTTAAGTGGACTTTGCACAATCAAAAAATGCCACTCATATCTTCTGGTATTTCATACTGGACACTACAGTGACATTTCCAGGCAATTTATTTCATTTTCTGTTACAACGTCTGCCATCATCTGTGATCTGAAAGCACTATAGGTCTGAAGCAACTGATCTCTCATCACAAGCCAAAAATTTTTAATACAGTTTGCAAGTAATATTTCCTTGACATTCAGATTCATGAAACTGAGACTCTGGAGAAATGTATTTCCAGTTTCCAAAATCCCTTTCTCATCATCATCTCTAATTACCCTTTTTCTCACTTCCCAAGGACATCTTTGGTATCTCCATTTACTACCATTAAGATGCAAGAAAATTAACTCCAAAGAAACCATTCTAAAAACAAACAAACAAACAACCCTTGTTTTTCTTTTCTGAATTATTTGGAAATAGTTTATGAGGACATTGTAATGGTTCTTTAAGTTATCATCACTTAGAAACAGTAATAAACATACCGAAACTGAAAAGAATACCCACTCTACTGTACTGTAACACTCTGAAAGTTTCTTGTTAAAATTTAAATATTCTAAATTTATGCCACTGAAGTGTCTGCTTTTCTTCGTTCTTCTACGTGAAGACAAATGTGGGAACAGAATAATTAGTTTCTATTGTAATGAACTGTAAAATTCATAGAAGATTATGAAATTGAGAAGCATAGAACAATATTATCATTAAGGATTTATAGCTTATAAAATTCAAATTACATATTTTTCATAAATTCTCTCTGATCTTCATAGCTATTATGACTTTCCCAAATATCCTTCCTGTTTCCTATTTCCATCTGGCATACTCTCGGAGTCTAAGAGAATCTTTTAAAAGTTTCAGAGAGTTAATGAAATGGAAGAGTTTTTATGCGGTTCATCAGGAACAGCTACGCTCTTTTTAGTTAATGAGTATTTTTTCTGTGGCTTTCTGTGTGGTTGCATATGCAATCTACAACTCAGAAATAAATAAAAAAGACATCCTGGCTACAGCATGCGTTCAAAACATCCCACTTAAAATATGTTCTTTACAGTAATTAAAATAACAATGACATTTTAGCATAATAAGGCACATTATCTTATTCTAGACAGAGCTAAGAGCATCTTTTGGGGCACTATTATTTTATACTCTCTCCTCCAGAGCAGCTTGCTGACAGGTATATTATAGAAGTGGCATTTAGCTCAGTTCCCCTTTTCAATCCTAAATCTTCCCCACTTTTTGTCCTCTTGTGACACAGACAGCATAATGGCTCCTTCCCCAAAGCATTGTAGCTGGCAACACTGACACCTTGCTGAGAGCAGGCAGCAAGTATCTTTCTAGTGATCTTCTAAATTGCCATTCTTCTTTTTCAGCTATCTCTGCTATATATCTTCTTGATAGAAAACTACCACATGAAGTGCTTCTGAGGTAAAGAAATTCACTTCAGAGGTTTTGAAGATTTTTTTTCCCTATTTTTCCTTAAATTCATAGCTCTAAAAAACACTGACAGTTTTGATGGAAGAGGTTGCTGCCAGCAAGAAAACAGATGCAAAATTGAGGAAAATGCGTGAGATGTTGAGAAGAGTAAATCAGCACTTCAGTGTCAGAGTCACTATTTCATTATTCAGATGCAGTAGGCTGAGCAAAAGAGATGAAACATGTCAGAAGCAAGAAAGAGGTTAGTATTGAAGTTCTCTGAGAAATCTCAGCACCTGAAACTTCTGCTTTGTAATATTTATAATTACTCTGCAAAGTTCCTGTGCTTCTCTGACTCATTTTATTTTCTGTCAACATATGTAAGCACATTACTGCAGTATTTTAGGTTCACTTCACTGTAATTTTATTCAATTGAATCTCACCAGTGTAAAGCTAAACCTAAACTGTAATGAATCAAGCACAACACAATTACTTACTTAAAAGTACATAGAAGATAACATTGAAAAAAAAAATATGCATGTAAAATATGCATGTAAAAGTCACTTTTAGGAAAGCAACTAAAATATCTTAACAGTGGAAGAATTGGATTTACTGTAAATTTGACCCCGCAGGGTTGAATGACTGTAGCTACACTCGTCTGATTATCACTGTTGGATGAGAAGACACATATTCCTGCATTTCCTCCTGCTCACATTTATAAACCAATAGCATTCTCACTAGTTTTACCTATTGACAGAAACTATCCACATAACACCAAGCAACAGCTAACCTGAGAACCAAACCGCTGACAACAGTCCCCCACTACACCACAAACGGAAGTCAAGCCCTAATTCTGGGATACATCATTGCTGCCAGAACACACCACTACCACAATCGCTGTACATTAGAGTTCATTTTAATCTAATTTATCTTAATCTAATATTCTTCAGTTCACTGTTTACATCAAGTAATTCTTCAGAAAGGAAAAAAAAAAAGACACAGTAAACTATAATTTACTTGATTGATTACATGGTCAGTTCATACTTTCAAACGTGACCTTAGATGTTTGTTGTTTTCTTTTGTGCAACTCAGCCATTAAGACAGATAAATGCTCTTCACAGATACCTGCTGAAGAAGGAAGGTTTGTTTTGTTTTGTGAAGGTGGTAAGAACGTTACTTCAAAACTCTTTGCAAGTTCATCTCAGTTTTGTTAAGTCTACACTGGAATGCTAACATAATTCTTCTACAGAAGTCACAAAGCATTTCATGTTTTTCATGTTCTCTATGATCACAAGGAATGCGAAGATGATGAACAGCTATCCCAGAGACGATTCTTCTACTTCCAAAACATAGTAACCATTAAGGATTTATATCCAACTATTTTTTCTTAAATAATGCTTCTCAATACTGTCAACTATCATTATTTGTAATTTTTAATTCAGCATTCCCACATTCTACTTATTCAACCAACACATTGAACGAGAAAACTTGTAGCACCATTTTGAATGAGGTGTTCTCTAGGTCTTAGTGGCAAGTGTTCAATAATGGATACATTCCTTCTATAAAACTAAATGCACTGTCAAGTATTTGTTGAGTAGCAGCTAGAATATATTACCTTTCCTTCCCAAAATGCCTCAGTTAGCTTGCAAGACTCTCTGCCTGATAGCAATCTCTCAGTCTCTCATAGGAAAACATACTGCTTATTTTCTCTGAATTAATATTTCATAGCTTATATTGTGCATTACTACTCTCCAACACTCACTCCAAATGAATGAGGGTCATTTAACATTTCCAAGAACAATGGTTTTTATTCAGATTGTGCAGTAAAGATCAACAGCCATCCTAAAATGAGCAAGTGGCGAGCACATAGGAGAGGGGAAGATGAAGACAGGTTTACAAGAAATAAAAAAATGAATTTTACATTTTTCTTTTCCCTTAGATCAACTTTTTTTTTTTTCTCAAGGGGCTTTTTAACAATAAGGCAGGGCAGTGTATTTGGCTCTTTCAAACCTAATGTCATTTGCAGAAATAATGACTTACTATGGGAAAAAAAAAACAACACATTTCAACAGATAGCCCAGCAGATATATTTTTCAAATGGGACACATTCCTGCAGTTTTGCACTGATTTTTAGAAAGTGGTTTTATACCATGAAAAGCAGAGATAGTAAAGTTCGCAGTAAAACTCAACCTCCTGTCCTGGGCAGATGAAAGCAGCAAGGTTTTGGAAAGAAAAACAAAAAGCAAAAAAAGTAGTAATGAGCAAAATCCAGGCTGGAAGGCTTTAACAGGAGTGTTAACAACCGAACAGACTTCAGAAAACCTTCACACACAGAATAAATCCTCATCTATTCAAAGCCTTTCCACTGCTGAGGAGTCCCAGCTGCTGCCCCTTCTTTCACCCCAAACCTTTACAGGCACAGGGAAGGCAGCGAGTGGTAGAACAGGCGGAGCTGCCTTCCTGGAGCTGCCTGTCAGGGATGGAACACCCTTGCTCCTAACCCTTTGTCTTCTTCCAGCACTTTCCTGCAAGGCATCACCACAGGAGGAGTCAGCCTCCTGCCATGTGTTCCTTCCTTGGCAGCCCTGGGAGGGCACCGGGCAGTTTCGCTGGGAGGAAATTTAAAGGCAGGCAGTTTACTGCACCGTTTTAAAGGAAGCAGTACAACAGCTTTCAACAATTCCCTTCTACCAAAATCAAAAGCACCAATGACCTAAGCAGAACTTCTCACTCAAGCAAGGCAGGAGGCATGGCTGTGTTTCTCCTTACCCACCTTGAGGCTGGTGAGGGTGTTTCACACTCGAGCCCAAGCCCCCGTCCTGTGTGCCAGGCCTTTCTTCCAAGCTCAGCTGCTCCAGCCAACAGAGGGAAGGCTCTGGAGTAAGCAACACACACTGCTTCACTCTCCTTCCTCCCCCTTACTGCTGCCCTCTTGTCATGGTTTTATGATGTTTGGTTATCGGAATTACACATCATAATATCATGTAGTGGACTGGGAGTTATAGAGTTAATGTTCAAGTTCCAGGTATGCGTCCCAGAAAAGAACTACATACCCCAGAGGAATTTGCTTTCAGAGTGGAGATAAAGCACCTGGCAAAGTCACAAGATATCTCTCTCTCTCTTCCCTTCTGCTTGCCCTGACTTTTCGAACACTCTCATTTAATTTGATTTATTAGATTTAATTCTAATTATATTGTATTATATTGTATTATAGTGTGCTATCTTGCATTCCAATATCTTATTTAGTAAATTACTTTGTTTCTCCTCAGATCATTGCTGCTGTTTTGTTTTTGGGCCCATCTCTCTACCCTTTTCCCCTTTTTCCCTGTCTTGGGGTGCAGATCTGCAGGTCTCCCCCACTCTGCTAGTCACAGAACTCATCTGAACCAGCTCATAAACCATTGACACCTCTTCACCCCAATACACCACACTGTTATCACCAAACGCAGCAGGCTTCCCTAAAATCCAACCACAGTCCTCCATGCTGGTACACGTTTGCAGAGAACAAGATTAAGGAATGTATTTCCCCTTGGGTGAGCAGTTCTGAAAACTGTTCTAGAGATGGTGTACCACTTCCCATAAAGCTGTTGATAAGGCTGTCCTATATTTTGGCCTATACTTAGAGTGACTTTTCTGTAATATATGGCAAGATAAAAGTTGTGTGGAAAGCTGCAGTGTGTTTTGACTGTCTATAGATACTGCAAATAACGTTTCTTGCTGTAGGCAAAATATTTATTTTTTTCTGATTAAAAGTAATGGTTTTTGTTTTTTTTTTAATTATTATTTCTTTTGTAAAACAATTTAGGAAAATACTAAAAGGAATGCTTCCAGTCTAATTTCTATGAAACAGGCAAAGCAACAAATTGCACTCCAAATCTCATTCGATTAAGATCAAGTTATGACAGACATTTGGCCACCATGGATTGCAAGTTCTAATAAATGTTAAAAAAAAATCTTTTGAGATTTTCACTATTACGAAAGTCTTCAATGAGCAAAATTCCCTACACAGAAAAATGTGAAAGATTCCAACTCTACTATGCCATCTTAACACTTAATTAATTTTTTACTCTAATTAACATTTTCTGAGCACCCTATTTAGGATTCTTCTCTTTCATCTGATATCCTTTCTCGCTCCCAAAATGCATTATCAAAAACAGATTTGGAATATTAGCTTTCTGAGCACTTTGAAAAAAATATATACTAAACTAGATTTTGTACCAACAATATATCCCCAGAGCAACAGTTCCATACTGAAAGAACCCATTGCATACATTCCATTTAGTAAAGAGCTTCTGTTTCCGCAAGTTCTACAGGATTAGAAACCCAAAGAGGGCCAAAAGAGCAGCTTAGATATGCAAGCTGGAATATAGAGAGCCCTATTACAGGACAAGCCACAGTACTGCAGAGTTTTTCTTCTTCCAGGACACAATAAAATTAAACTATTTTTGGAAACTGCTTTCCACTCAGACCTGCCTTTTTTAAAACATACATTTGCAGTGCTGGGAATACTGTTATTGACTGCTACACAGGTGTAAATCAGGAAATCCATTCAATTGATAGGAATTTTTCACAACTACAGCCAAGCCTTCATTGCAAACATACCAATGTATGTCTGAGGTAATGGCAGTGATTTATGTGACTTGCATTTTTACTCATTATTTTCACCTTAAAATATGTTTTAATTAACATTTGTTTAAATCTGTTTACATTCCATTTATTGACAAGTGATGTCTAAAGCTTTGGAAAGCCATCTGTAGGGTGGGGAGGTTACTGGCTATGTGGGGGAACAGCATTAAACACTTGGACTCGGATTTCTACACCAGGTCCAGCATTTCTACACAGCCTGCACTCTTAATTCCCACAGTGTTTCAGAGGTCTTATTTCTTCATGACTGTTTTCTAGAGCAAGCGAATGTCAATTTAGTCCTAGACAAGTAGTTCCCAGTGACCTCGCTGATACAGAATGAGCACATTAAAGGAAATAGAGTCCTAGTAGATAAATTGAGCTGCAACAGTGACATCTTTGTAGAAAGACAGCATGAACATTGCAAGACAAGCAACTGACCAGTGATTTTGCTGTTAGTAGCAGAAAAAAACATAAACATGGACTTTTATTCTAGCTCCCATGTTGTTTGTGGCTCAGATGCACCTGAAAATTTGGCAATTAGTAAGAAAATGTGTTCTTTAAAAGGCTCTTAAAAGTACCATTATATCGGTATGTACTTAACATTTTCTCTAACTCCCTTGTTGGAAACCAAGCAGAAGTAGTTTCAGAAAAAGTATTGAGAGAATAAATATCTATTTGCTGTTCAAATGCAACTAGAAGAGATGGCTGAATTCCAGACAAAACTGGACAAACCTAGTGACACACACTACTGGTTCACCCACAAAATTCACCTCCAGAATAATTTCATCTTCCAAATAAAGATATAAACTGCCAACACCATAGTCTATGAACATTTGAATTACTTCTAAATTTTGAGACTCTGAAGGAACTGATAGATTTCAATGCTCTGCTCTGTTTAGTTCACTGCAGTGGTGCAGACGCGACAAATTTAAGCCTGCATAGTTTCAAAGAAGCATGAATAGACTCAGCCATACAACTCTCCTTGAAATATAACCATAAAGTTACCTGAAAGAATTCAGAAATGTAGGACTATAACTTCAGACTAAAGCAGAGTAATCCTGTTTTCAAAGTTCCCTGATAACAGCTGCTGTCTTTTGAATTTGCCTTGAGTTTCAGTTTGAAGATCTACAAAAAGTTATCTATCTCTAAAGGACTCTGCTCAAGAAATGTCAAATGTAAACAGATTTTGAAGGAACTCACAACTGTTTCCAGAGCAGCAATGATCAATTTTAAGCTTACTTCTTGTTTTAGTTTGATTTAATGACACAGAAAGGAGACCTCAGCACAAACCAACAACATGCAGTGATGCAATAGGTTGCAGTGTGATTACATATTCCTAAGTACTGATATTAATTCTGGGGTAATGTATGAACATACACTACTTTGCAGCTGACTTCACTGTAATCTGTATTGTGTACATTCTGACAGTTGTGTGTCATGACAGGATCCCATCTCTGACATGATTGATGTGCAGCCCCCTAGACTGCGATCTTTCACCACAAACAGGTATTATACAGATAGTTAGCATGAAAGAGGTATCTTCTGTTAGAGGCATCAAAGGGAGAAAAACAATAAGCTCAAAAGAGTTGCTTTTATTTAAAAAGCAGCAGGATGGAGAAAAATAGTTCTTTAAAGAAGAACTTTTCATCTCACACTGTAGGCTTAGAAGATAAAAATGCTTCCCAATTTTCATATATGAATATCTAAATTCAATCTACAGAAGGAAATTGAAACAGGAGTGGCCTGGTTTCCAAATATATGAAACACTTTCAATTCTTATGATCTCTCTGATTTTTTTATATCATGCTGGCTTTTAAGGTATCTCTGTATTGCATATTGCAAGCTCATGCAGGTTTGCTATGTCCGATGTCCAAGCCAGACAAATGTGAAGCAGCTCCAGGCAGTATGCTGGCTAAACAATGGCTGCCACATGTGAAATGCAGATGGGATGCGGTACTTTACTAACCGCTTAGAGAAGTGAATTTCTCTTTCAGGTGAGCAAGGTCAGGAGATTCAGAATGGTGCCCTATACAGTCAAGTGTGCTGCTCAAGTGCCTCACTGCTTTGAAAGATGACATTGAAGCTTTCAAAGAATGGGTTTAGATGGGAAAATTCAAGAATCTGCAATAGAAAATTGTTGTCCTTAAATGTAACCTACTGTGAACTGCGGGCTATTTTATAACTAAGTGAATATTTAATGTTAATTTTTTTTTTTTTTAAATAAAAACGTTATCTGTGACTATAAAGATATTCATGAGGGGAAGGAGTTACAGGACTGTAAGTTTATCCTAACAGTAACTGGATAAAAAGTATTACCAGAGAAGAACAGGCGACCAGAGGCTACGATGATTCTAATGAGACCCATGTTCAAATACTATAGAAATAAAGCATGTTTATCTGGTAACCCCTTTGGGCACATGGCTAGTTGATACCTCACACTCATTATTTTGAAACATCCTATACCTTCCTTTGTCTACTCATGTTCTAAAAAAAAGGAGAAGAAAAAAAAAAAAAAAAAAAAAAAAAGGATTCCTGGTGAAAGGAGGAAATATATAAGCTAAGCAGAATCACTGTTCCCACTTCTCTCAGGTCCAGGGACCAACGCTGTTTATAAGAAGAAGGTGTTGGGGCGAAATCCCATCTCCATGGGCAGCAGGTACCCCACACGAAAAGTAAGTTGGAAACACCTTCATCTTTTGTCCAAAGGGATTTGCATTGTGGTGGGACTTCTAAGTTATAGAGGTGCTGCAAGGGAGACATTTTAAGTACACTCATCAAATCCACGTCAGAGGAAATAATGAGCATTTACTTCATCAATTCCAATAATATGTAAGTGTGGGTACACAAATCAACTTAACACTGTCAGAGTAGAAATACCATGAAGACTGTCCCAAAGGCAAGTTTTAGACACAGAGATATATTAATTTAGAAAAAAAAAGATTAAGCCATCCGGTGGCTTAGGCTGAACGCAAAATAACTCAGAATGAGCAATTGCTGTAGCAGGACTAGTATACCAGGGCAATATCGTACGGTATAAAAGAGAAGTATAGACTTTTTTCTTATTTTCCCATTCGAAGCAGCTGTATGCCATCCTAAATGTTTCCCAAGCGCCCTAAAACCATTACATTCTGCTAACAGGTTGACACCCATGAGCACTGCTAGAACTGCTCTCCTTCACCCCTCATTATTTCCACTTATAACTATAATCTACCAACCATAAATACTTGTTCTCTAGGATAATTGCTTCATCATAACTTCTTGATTAACTGTGGCCACACTGGAATGCATGGATTTAATACTAACAGAAGCTAGAAAATAAAATCCCCAGAGTATGAATGGAAGATCACGAGGAAATTTCTTATGCTTTAAATTCATGTTAAGGCATCAAGATTGAACTGCTATCATTCACATCACTGCAGAAAGAAGTAGCTCATGAACCCTCTGAACATCTATTTGCCAGCCTCTGTTTGGCACTGCTATTTCTATTAACCCAAGAAATGAAAATATCTACCTCCAACAGTTAGCACCTTTAACTGAAAGAATAAATAAATAAATAAATAAATAAATATGTCAGCTTCAGAGCTGTGCTTCAGAAAACCAAGAGAATTATGCAATCAAGGTCAGTACTGATCAACAAGTCAACAACATTTCCACATTGTTTAGCTATCTCAGAATAAAGAAACAAGGAAAAAAATAGTATTGGTTGTGTAAAGCAAAGTTTAAAATACACTTTATGATGACTGCTGTGAAATTTAAGTAATTGTGTAATTAATCAGAAATGGCGTTACAGAACATTCATCTCAAATAGGAAGTAAAAGCATCCCTTTTTAGAAAATTATTTTACAGAAATTCATCACATTTTCAAAACAAAGATGATTTTTGTGCAAGCATTATTTCAAAACCAATAGACATCAACTCCCAATTCACTGTCCTCTACAGAAAATTGAAGTATGTCAAATGGGCTTTGTACTCTGGTCCAAACCAATTTCTTCTTGAATGTAAATCATCAAGAAGAAGAAAAGTAAAAACGAACATTTTTGTTGCTGCTATTGTTAAAAAAAGATACACTTGACCTAAGTGTGAGGGTCATGTTCAGCATTATGGTAAGCATTTTATGAGAACCTCAGTGCGCATAAGAAATCCTTCTGCTCCACTGCCTTAATTTGCTGTACCTGAGACAGTGCCTGTGAGCAGCTCAGCACCATCCATCTCACCCTGCTCACACAGCTGAACTCATCAGGTCCTCTACCATCACCCACTGCCCAACCCCAACGCACTTTGTTAGTTAGCACATCTCATTCCCGTTCTCAAAAAGTTACGTATCATATGCACACCCCAATCTTAATCCAGCAGAGAGGTCTCAGCTGTTTGTCACCAAGACTTCTAACTTCTACACAATGATGTGAGTAAAATTAACTAAATAAATATGCATCTCATCGAAAAAAGATGACCAGTACTTTTCCTAAGCAGGGAAGTCAGTGACAGAACACCAATCAAAATCACTGTTTATTGGCAATGTCAGCCCTGTTATGGCATTACAGTTGTCTTTACACTGCATGAAGAACATCAAGTACAATTCGTTTAAATTAAATCTTCTAAGGTCATAAAAAAAAACCCTACTGCTAAAGCAAAAAGCAGATTTGTTTTCCACCTGACAAATGACTGATTATTATTAGACATTTTGTACTAGATCTGTAAAATCAAATCTCCCCTTTGAGAAATTCTACAGATCTTTCCCAACAATTCTGAGACACATTTATGGATAGTATATGGCTTTTCAAAGAAACTGCACTACAGAATTTTGTTTCTATGAGAAGAAATAAGATTTCAACTCCCTGTTTAGGTTCTGGAGACATACTGAAGGTCAATACGGTCTGCATATTTAGACCTCCAGAGTAGGTAGAAAGTGAAAAGGGAAGTAAATCATCTTAAAAATACAAGAGCCCAACCATAAAAATCCATTGTTTATCCTTTGTAGTGATAATATTTTACTTTCCAAATAAAAATCCCTGTTCTCCAATGAACAGAATTATTGAAGTAACACTGTACTACACTGTTTTAATTTCAGATATTTGAAACAATGATACTGTAAAATGATCGGAAGTATTGTTGTCGCATAAATCTCAAAGCACTTTCCATGCCCTTAATGTTCAAGTCTAAAATTGTTTCATTCTTTAGCTGACAGTGCACATTGTAAAAGTTGTAGTTTATCGCTTCTCTTTCATTCTTCTCCAGCAGTTACATTACCACATCCTTTTTTATTAGTATTGCAGGATGTCACAATACAAGTGACATCATAAGGGAAGAACAAGGATTTGCCAGTATAGCCAGAACTGTTCTGCAGTGCTACACAGCTCTGCATTTCAGAGACATTTTAGCATGCTGAACATGTGCAGTATCAAATCTATTGCCTGTCATCACAGCCCCTTGGACTGGATAAATTATATCCCACAGTTGGGTAGTACAAAGGTAATTCTGTTGCCATATGTTGTGCCAGAGAGCTCATGCCACGACGGAGTGCATCGTAGATCATGCTTTCCTATGTGATGCCCTTTTCTCTCTCATCTATGTGGGACAAACCTTGCCTTCCTTCAGATTTTAATCTATACAGAAACAAAAACAAAACAAAATAAAAAACAAACAAACAAACAAAAAAATCCACAGCACCTCCAACAAGCTGGAGATGCCAATTCTGCTTAAGTAAAATCAAACAACCAAACCAATGAAAACAAAACAAAACAAAAAAGGCACCCAATGATTTTTCAGATTGTGGAAATTACTACCATTGTCCCACTATACACCCAGAATTCACTGCATATCAATCCCATAGGAATTCTAGCCCTAGCTCTAAGTAAGTGAAAGAAAATAAAGTCATGGACCTTGTGATCAGCTTCACACACTTTCTTTATCAGAAGCTGTGCAGTATTTTTTAGTTTCTTTGGTTGGTTGATTTCAACTGTTGTCATTGGCAGCAACTCACACATAAAGAAAAGAAATATCAAGAGAGTAGAAAGAGAATAGGTAGAGCCCTCCAGAGCATATTTAAGAGATTTTGCTTGTCTGTTCAATTTATTAGTAGATTTCATTGTTTATGAGAAGTGAATTGAAGTGGTGGATAATGCCACAAATGATTTCACCCATCAGCATCCAGTACAGTACAGGAATAATCAAAAGCCATTGCTATGAGACTAGAGCTGGGCAGTACAGAGAAAGGAGTCCCATTTCTGGTAACGGAACAGGAAAATGACCACATCACACAAGTCCTCTCAGTGAATAGATGGACTTCATGTCATAGAGCATGAATATGCATAACTAAGAAATATAGCATGGAATAGGAAAGAATGGACTGTAGATCCATTCTAAATCTCATATGAGGGAAACAATGCTTGAATGTGCAAGGCTCAGGCAGTGAACAAACATACAAACACTTCTTGCATTCTACAAGATTTAAACAAAATACATTTCCTAACACATACAGACATATGTAATAATAGATAATTTCCTGAAAGTTATAGTTAAAGATGTTTTGTGACACCTTTAGAAAGGGCAATATAATTTTTGCAAAGGCAGTGCAAAGGCATGCTAAACAAAAACATTTGAGGTCAAAGAATAAGATAAATCTTTCTTACAAATTCAGGTATACAGTCGTCACATTAATTTCTCTTCATCTATACATCAAGAAAGAGATTGAGCTCCCTCCAAGGAGGGGGAACCCCAGCCCACATCAAAATCATCAGATACAGCATCTGCAGAATGAGTTAAGGAATGCAAGTACTGCCCTCAAGCACAAGCCTACTCCTCATACAGGACCAGCTCCCACAGTAATCTTCTTCAGCTTTTTTAAATAGTGAGTCTAGACACTTGGCACGCCAGTAGGCAGTCTGTAATCTTCACCCCAATTTCAAGGGCACTAGAACATTCTCCTTTTGATTTAAGGCCTTTTGCCTTCAGCTAAAATAGAGCTTACTCTAATTATCTTCATTATAACATCCATAATTTCGGGTTCCCGTGGGCAATAAGGATGTAATGAGGATGGCATAAAATTTTCATCCACTGACCTCTGAATTAGTGCAAGCTTATTTCAACAGAAGAGGGTACAAAGTAAAAGAAATGTTTTGCAATTCAATCCCTTCACAGATGTGGAAGAAACTTTGTGGGTAGGTATGAGAGTCCACAGCATGTGAATTCCTGTTCCTGGGCAATACATATAGTTTATGGCCCAGATGCTGCATGCATTCAAGCTGTTCACATTCTTTTCATGGCCATATTGCCATAAAGCCCGGAAAGGTTTGCATCCACATTAAAGAACATTCTCACATCTAGTCATCCAATGTAGCTCCTGGACACCACCTTTCTCTGTAAACTTTCTAGGAGATACTCATAATACAGCAAAAGGCCCAGGATCATCAGCTGGTCTTTTACCATAAGAAAACACAGTGAAACCTTCCTCAGCTTTGGGTGTCTCCATTTGCCCTGGGGTTCCCAAAATGAAAGAGTAACATGAGAATGGAAAAAGTGATCAGCGTGGAGAAAACACTATTGCTTCTCTTCAGATGTGAAAAATTTCACTGAAGTGCTAAACACTGCCCCCCAGATGCACTATTTCTTATAAACACACTCAGCATTGTAAGGATTCAATTACCACAGTGAAATAGTGAAAAAATGGACACACAGCATGCCAGTGAGTGTGCTGCTATTTACTATTTTGTTGTTACAGAATCGTTATTATATAGTTATTTATCATGAAAAGTAGTGAGTGAAAATATTGCAAGGCACCATACAAATCCAACAGCCCTTTTTGACAAAGAGTTGAAGGTTCAAGATGAAAGCAAATAAAATAAAGTATTAAATAAGAAGTAGAGATGTTAACAATATGGAAAATATCTGAGGCAAAAAAGTTCATGTTCAGTAAACATTATATCTACAATGGACTAACATATACACATCAGCTGACCTCCTGGTCAGTTATTTAATAGGAATATTTACTATTTGGAACCTGGGCAGAGGTTATTAAAATTATTTCATGTATTACATCAAGACCTGTCTGACTACCTAGTGTTAAGAAAAAGCTGTAAGTGAAATCTGATAGGACTTGTTATTTCTGTATTTCTCTCTTTCATTTTAGCATGCCTCACTAGTTGGCAATTACTTCCTACTGTACAATCTATTAAATATTCAAGTCAGATATTATTTGCATAGAGCAGCTTCTCTCTGATAAAAAAGTATGTTATTCATTCGCTGCTCAGAAGATTGACCTAAGGTCTCAACTTTAAATACACAGTTATATTGATTGTGAAAATACACTAGGAAAATTATGCAGTTTATATGCATGCATTACTTATACTGAGTCATCCTGAAGCTTATAATTTAAGCCTCAGTGTTTCAGGTAAAATGAAATTGCTTCAGTAAGTAAGGCTGCTTTGATTTCAGCTTTGCTCCAAGCTTTGCCAGGCAAGCAGAAAATCTTCATGGTATGAAAGTTCTTGTTCATATACATAGGTTGCTCTGAATGTAATGCCTCCTATTTATTTCCATGGAAACAACAACTGAATTCCTAGCTACAAAACACTGTTTTTCAATATAGGCATCACCATTAGCTATGCATTTTTGCCACAGTGAAAAAGAGCCTTCATGCTCATGTTCATAAAAATCTGCACAGCCATCTGGAATTTGGCTTGACTTTCATGCTGCTGTTGCCACTGCTGACACACACCACCCACAGTCTCACTGTGCTCACATCCATTGTTTGGTCTCCATAATGTTCAGCAAGCACCAACGGATGTCAGTAGGTACAATTTTTTCCATATGCAGGAATTTAATTCCACACCATTGCTTCATATGCACTTCCATGTCAGACATCATCTTGCTAGACTGTCCCTCTGCTGTCATCTGCTACACAGCCACAGAATGTAATGGAATATTGGTAGGAAGGTTCAAATCCTATTGCCAGATCACCAGCATCTGCCTCTGATGTTAAAACAGGAGGCATTACTTTCAGAGCAGCCCTTGTAGACTGCATAGCCACTCACTGATAAAATTGCATGCATTCAAAACATACTATGCCTTCATCCCCAGATTTTTTCCAGCTCCCTTTTTTATCTTATGTGAATTATAGTATGTCCTATATCGATCGAAAATTATCATAGACAAACAATGATTTCATACTTCCAAAGCACTGCTGTGACTATTACATTATACATTGCATACAGAATACAAAGGAAACAAAGAAACTTCCTTCTGATAGGAACAAAATCACCAACCTAAGCCAAAAGAACCACAAGCAACAACAGGAAGATAACCCAACAGGATTTAAACTAAAAAAAAAATAAAATTACATCTTATGAGTGTATCCTCCTGAGTAAGAAAAAAAATGAAATATTCCCATTTTTTAAAATCTTATCTGTATTTTGCTTTTCTACTCCTCCCACTATACTGGAACAGAAGGTAAATTGAAAACTTGAAGAAGTTGGAGGGAAAAGTGTGGACAGATCTATTCATTTCCTTCCTCTTCTGTCTGCATTCTAATTCTAATCCTTCCTAGGTCGCCTCCATTTTTCTATCTCTTGTCTCCTTGCACTCTCTCAAGTCCCTTCTCTTTTCTCCCCATCTCAGCCATGGTCTCCTTTTCAAGACAATGTTATCTTTACTATGGTATTTCATCCTAAAAAATCAGAACAATATGGAAAATTACAGTTCAACAGCTAGAGGAATGAGATTATCCCAGCAGCTCTGCTCACTATGACAGGAAATCTGTGTTGCAGTGAAGCCTGCTCACCTTTTATGTCTCACGACTCAAAGTAGATCTCCAGCTGCCTCTGAGCCTTTTGTTACTAACTGTGTGCAGACAAACTGCAATCACTCTGCAATACCATTTCATTTCAGGACTTACAGGTCACTCTACTGCAGATGCAATCAAAATGCTGATCTAAACAATGTGTGCGAAGAATGGATTCCATTCTAAAACTTCAGAATAGGCCTAATATCCTGGGCACGTTTATCCAGAATAAAATGTCAGGGATATGGTATTCTCTTAAATCATAAAGCTAGGACGAAAAGTTCTCTAAAGACAGTTGAAGATGTTATCCTGGGAAGCAGAATACTCTAAATGTTAGCCTGATGACTTCTGTATTTTTTACTTGATGTTCTTATTTAGTTCTGTACAGACAGTGAAAACTTTAACCTCACTGGAAACACTGGCAAATTCTTGCTGAGTTCTGTTACCTGAGAAACTCATCCACAATACTGCAGGGTTATGTAGGTTGCCTGGCTTTGCTTTCATTTATTAACTGCAAAGGCTTTTTTGGCCAACAATGAAGTTCAACGGCAGACAGTTTTTTCTTCTCAAAATCCAACTCTTTCCAATTCTAATATCACCTTCCTGTATATGCATATGCCACAGCAATTATTTCATTTCATTAAAAAGATGAGCAATCTAGGGAACACATAACCAAATTTCAATTTATCTTTATAAAAGCAAGCAGTAAAGACCTGCTATCATTCATACTCGCTGTCACATGGTAGAAAGCCAAGCACAATCAACTGGGCTGAAAAACAGATACAGAGGACTGTATAACATACTGAAAGTAAGAATAACAGGTAATAAGATCCTCTCTCTATTGACATATTGCAGCATATGCTTTAAAAGCTTATGATACTGGCTTTTAAATTTTGTTCCAAGACTTCCTTCCTTCTTAAAAGGAAAGAAGAGGGAATTAAAGCAGTACTTATTTTCAGTTTAAAAAATGATGAATAGAATTACAAAAATAAGGTGACCATATAAAGTGATGCAGACAACTATAAATTCAGCAAGCAGAAGGACAGTGTAGAACCATGCCAAGACCTAAGCTAGTTGCTCTGACCAGAATTACAGAACCATAGAATATCCTGAGTTGGAAAAGACCCAAAAGGATAACTCAGTCCAACTCCTGGTTCCACCCAGTGAAGTATGTTACTATTTTTCTATTATTTTCTTGTATTTCAGTACAAAGACACACACTGTGTGACAAAGATTAAAGGTCTAGCTAGTTTTACTGAATCTGTAGCAGTAAGCAAGACCCATTTTCATTATCTAATGTATTGTTTCCAGTATATTTAATAGGACTTGTTTGTAATATATTATCTTTGGTGTCTCAACAAAGCGAAATATATACTTCAGTGAACACTCTTCTAATGAACAAGACTCCTCTTAGCACTGAAAAGATCATCCTAACCTATCCCATAAAGTATGTACCAGATTTTTAAGACATTTAGTATTCTATACCAAAAAGTGAACATTTAATATAACTTTGCATTTTTTTTCCACAACATCCAGGAATACTTAAGAATGAAGCCACTCTTCTGTTACTTTTTGTATGGATATTTACTTTCAGCCCTAAATGCCTCTTTTTGCTTATTACACTGTTTATTAAAATGATACAGCAGAAATGTTTCCTGAATGTGTTGTGAAAATTCAGAAAAAAACAGAAAACTACACTGCTTGAGAAATTGAATACTCTTTTTAAATGTTTCTCCCAAGTGGTTCTGAGGCTTTCCCCCCCACATTTTCATCTAAACACCTTTTATAGTAAGAAGGAATACAACTTATATTGTTTTTTTTGCAATATAGGCATCCATCCCAAAAATGTATTTCTAAAAATATTTCTTTGAGAACAATCTGCATCTCATGCAACTCAAAATCAGAAATAATTCTATTACTGTTTCTGAAATTATCCCAATGTAAAGAAGAATTAAGTAAAAGAAAATATAGACCCTTTGGTCTCCAAGGTTTACTGCTGTACAAATAATTAGTGCAACTTGTATGCTACAGGCCAGCCTGTCTGACCACTGAACAGCTTAAATAAAGTAATTCTAGGAGCTGTAAGTAGTTGCTTCTGGAAAAGATATCATCCTTCAAAAAAAAATTATTCATTAGTAATTCACTTTTTATATCATTATAACCTAATCAGTTGCATACAGACTTTTTGGCATCACTGTTCCTGCGTTGCAATAGCAATTCATAATTTAGTCTAGTACTAAGCACCTTACCAACAAAGTCTGGACATCTTCCAGGGACAAGGTCAATGGACAATTTCTACCAGAAACATTACATACACATTTTACCATTACTTAATATTTCATGTAAGAGATACATACATATCAAGAGATTAAGATTGCCATTGGAGAGAACTCATAGGCACAATAATCATTAGCTGCATTGGGGAATATATAACCATTCTGATTTCCCCAAGAAGCATAAAAATCACAAAAACTGGAAAACAGCATTCTTATTTATGGATTGCTATTAAACTAGAAATGTAATACAAAAGTTAGCAGCCTGCAAATAGACAACATGACAACACAGTATGTCATCATTTATTTGAAATCTTACCCCAAAATTGTCTTCAGTATTAGATGAAAAAAATAACAAGAGCTGATGAGAGGTTACAGAAAACAGAATAAATTTCAGACACCTGAAAGTGTCTCTGGAGATTCAGTAGGGCAGAGATGACTCAAAGCTACCATTAGAACACGTTCACAGAAACGCAGCAACAGAGAACAAGCCTTAAGTGTGAGAAACAGAAATATGTATATTGGAGGTATTTACAAGAGAAATAAACAGCTGGAAAAATATTAAATATTTGGTTGATTTTTAGGTCCACGTGGACTTCTGTTCTCTACTTTAATTGGAAAACTATGTCTAAGATTAAATGTGTTTATTGCAAATGTCTTGATAGTACATAAATTAAGGACTTTGGGATTTTATTTTTTTTTCCCCAAATTCAGTGACCAGTAATCAGTAATACTATAGCTTTTAGGCTGGTAGTTCCGAAAAGTATAGTTAAAATTTTTGAAGTTAATATTCCATTATGTATTACAGCTTGATGCAATTAGATCTCTTAGTGATTTTTACAAATCACGGCTGTCAGTGGCACAGTAAAATACAGATGCATGACAAGAGAGAATTATTGCCAAGGAACATCATATAAGTTTTTTTCCACAATCTTCACTTGAAAAAATCTTAAGGGAGGGCATGTGAGGACTTGCCATGCACAAATAGATGTCTGCTCACATCCACCCAATGGGCCTTTCCAGTTAGTATCTGCCTTATTCAAGGAATTGTTATCATCCTCAGGAGTTGTAATCCTGAATGGAAACACAAGAATACATGCAGGCCTTGCAACGTTAGTGAAAAGTTGTGTCTTCTTGTACAGAGCTTTGGGATTGGTCTGAGATATGAAAGCATGGTGACTGTTAATCATTCTAAAAGGTTTGTTTTGCAACCACTGTTCAAGCAGGGGTTCATCAATTTCGTGCCTATTAGGTTCAGAAACTACTCTCCTCGCAGGGGAGCATTTAAAGCAACTAGACAAACACAGATGTTTCCCATAGTCCCCAAACACTCTCATGTTCAAAGATTCACAACATTTTTCAAATTGACTATGCTAATGTCTGCTCTCCAGTAGGTTGTATCTCGCCTTTGACAGGATCAGTTACGTTAAGATGCAATTGAAATTTATGGTCATCTCTAGTATTTTTCCCTGCCATTGCACTGATCGAGTCATTAGCTCTAAATAATAGATGAGAAAATTTTAAAGAAACAACGATGAAAATGTCTGAAAATGCAATGAAAACAGAGACATATTCATTTCCGTTTGTTCCTTTTTATATTTAGAAACCAAACTTCACCTACTACTTAATCCCTGTAAGCTGCGATTATCATTCTTTGACTTCACTAAGACTTTTTTTTTTTTATCAAAATTCAATTAAAAATTCTATTATTTTCCTTATTTGTGACTTAGAGATTTTCAAATGTCTTTGAGATGTCAAGGAAACAAAAGCTTGTCTACTTTCTTCTTCAGGCAGCTGAAGCTCAAGAGATTGTATGGTAACACCAAGGAGATGCAATTCTTCACCTACGCAGACTCAAAAAGATCTGATACCAACTTTGTAGGTCCAATTTTTCTATTCAGAATCATCTCAATAGTAAATATAAACATATTTAATAACTGCTAAAATCAACATCTAAAGAGAGAGAGATGTAATGGAATCAGATTCTTAGGTCCACCTTTCTGGTACAGGTTTGAAAAAAAAAAAAAAAAAAAAAAAGTCTTGATCAAAATGGTACTTTCCTTATTAGTATATTAGTTATACCTTAAGTGTACCTAGAGATTTCAGATATAAGAGTTTACTCACAGACAGGCACTACTTGATATTATGTGGATACAGGGGTCTGTAACCTGTTTACCCCATTCTATTAACAGAATTGTGGCTGTACTGTCCTTTCTCCCCATTTAATGGCTCCTTCTTTCTTTCTTTACTCTCTTAAGTTTGGTTTGAATGAAACAATTTAAGACAGCTATGTGGAGCATGGAATAGCCTTGAGAAGCATGTCCCAGCTCATTCACTAGCAAAAGCAGGAACACTGTGTAGCCAATAGAATGTAAGAGAAGAGAAGACATCACTAAAGGAGAGAGAATGACCTGATAACAAAATTGTCCCCCAGAAGTATCCCAAAATGAATGAATATATTTGTTCCTGATAGGGCTTCTCTTTAGGAGTCAGGGCAGCATGTGCGATTTCACAGTGGAGCAGAAACCACAAGAAGACTCACACAGTCGTCACTGTGAGTGATGCTGAGTAAGCAGCAATTTATAGCAAGAGAGGAACTTTACTAAGTGCAATGTTGTATTGCAGTATAGATACAATTAAGTCATTACAAGAAGCTTACTGAGCTGATAGCAAAGCCAATACAAACTAAAGTATCCATCTTCTGTTTCATGGCAGAGATATTCTGAGAATTAACAGAAACCTGTGATGTACCACCCCGGGCATGCATGGGAGTAGAATAATACTAAAAATAGTAATACTCCAAGTCTATCAACTTTAATGAATGTTAAAAGAGGTGTATACATTCTGAATTGTTTAATATCAGGTACTTTCACTTCAAGCCTATCTTTGAATCCCAAGAAGTATAGTGTACACAGAAATAATCTTCACTAGGTCTGAAAAGAGGCCTATGATGCTGGAGAAAATGCACCAGAAGTCTCATTTATTACTGGCTGTTCTATAATCACACCTCATATAAACAAAGGAACAGCCTAGTGTTACTTGTAAAGATCACAGAATCCATCCTGATATGTTTTGGCTTGGGGCATGTGTTTGTGGTTTCCAGCTAATCCCTTAATCACTGATGTGAAAATTGCTAGGGATAGATACAAACATGATAGATAAGATGCTCAACACAGCATCGCCTTCTTTCATTTCAAAGAACAAGCACAGTTTGAAGAATACACAATTAACATTTGATGTTACATATCTAATTTAATTTAGAATAATGAAGTAATATCTTTACAAGATCCTTAATAAAAATGTCTTTGTTGTGTGTGTGTTTTTTTTTAAAGAATAAGAAACAGAATCCAACTGTACCCAGAAAATATAGTCACTCTATAGAAGTTTTTTGTTTTTTTTTTTAAGAGAAGCTGTAAAATAAATAGCATAAAAGACACTAACAGAAAGACCATAGCAACTGGAGAGGAAGCTGTTCTATGGAGAACCGACGTGTTCTGTGCAGAACACCTGCAGCTGAAGAAAGAAGGCCTCATCAACAGGCTCCCCCTGATCAGGTGGCTTGTAGCAGACCCCAACCACTAGCTGCCCCTTACTGGACTGATCCTTGACTTTTACCCACAAGCTCTTGACCTGATTGTGGCTGTTGGTCAGACACAGCTCTTCACAATCTCTCCACCTCCTAACATAGAGGGCAACTCCCCCACCCTTCCTACCCTGTCTATCCCTTCTGAAAGGCCTGTAGCCCTCAGTCAAAGTATTCCAATAATGGGTTTTGTCCCACCATGTTTCCATGATAGCAATCAGGTCACACTTTCCCAATTGCACCACGGTTTCCAACTCCTCTTGTTTATTTACCATGCTGCAAGCATTGGTATAAGAGGCACTTCAGCTTGGCTACTGGCCTCATTACCTTCCTGGAGGAGGCCTGCCTAATAACTCCAGAACAAGTAAATTAAGAATACCTTCACAGAAGCTAACTGTTTAGGTTGCATCCGAATACTGTCAGAATGAACAGAGCTAAAAATCAAGGTAACTTCACTCACAGAAAATCAAGGTTTGCATTCGACTCCTCATCAACATTCTGAGAAAACCACTTTATTTGGCTTGGCCTTTTTCTAGTTGCCAAATGAAAAGTGCTAGTAATTCTCATTCTCATGGGGATATTGTGCTCAAGATTGCATTAACCATTTTAAGGAGTTCAGTACTACTGTGACACTGGGTAAATACATCAGATATTTAGATATGAAATGACACAAGTCTTCACAGGTGCACAAGGCCTACTAATATTTATGGAGTAACTCAGGTATTCAGATGAAAGATCAAGTCTTAAATTGTTACACATGCATAGCAAAAGCAACAGAGGAATACTTAAAATATTGACAATAATTATGACACCCAACATTTCTTCAAAGGTCTGCTAACAAATCAATCATTCAGGTGTTACATAGGAGAAAAATACTGAAGAAGAACTTTGTTTTAAAAATGCTTTAAATTTAATTGCATATTTCAGTTTCTCAAACTCACAAAGTAGGATTATTCTGCCTACCTATAGGATTTCATTTACTTGCCTCCCATTCTAATTTGTCTTCTATTGCTGCATTTTCTTTAAATGCCACAGAAATACTATAGATCTTCCATTAGAATGTTAAATGCTCAATTTCTGTAAGTGCCCTCCCACATTAATGGTTGTAAATAGAATATATATATATATAAATTTTGGTTGCTGGTTCAATCTATGTGGATATATTTTAGTTTTTGTCATGCACTGAATTAAAATCTTGTCAGTATCAAAATCAAAATTTTTGTCCCACGGACAACTGATTGTAGTCAGAACAGCTACTACTGTTTGGAAGGACTGGCGGTTATGGGTTTGGGAAGATGGCAATCCTAGAAAAACAATTTCCTTGCATTTGCGCCTGTTTTTCTCATGACATTTCCTAAAGTATTTTAGAATTGAAATACACGTTTATTCATGGCAGATTTATGTCAAGGTGGAGGATTTTTTCTTCTTTCATATAAAACCACTTCACTTTGATCAGATTAATTTTGGTATCTATATATAATTGAAATCTCTTCACAAGACTTTTTTTATGATTACGTACTTTCATTTTTTAAAATTTACCCCTTTTCTTCCTTCCTGGGTATCTGTTATTGTTAACCCTGATTTTTCAAAGACTCTGGCATTAATTTCTAGCTTCAATCTCTCAAGCATATTCT
>PPHD01004907.1:8469-27480 GCA_002909625.1 Bambusicola thoracicus | reverse complement strand
CTCCTAACGTGAAAGTATTAATGCCTTTGTGTACCTTGTCTTGAATGCAGTGCCTTTAGAGGTCACAGTGCCATGGCTTAGTGATAAAAATTGGTAAAACATTGTGAAGGAAGAGAAGGAGGGAGGGTTGGGTACACCACTGCTGCCTTTTTGTGTCCGTTTATGTGAGAGTTTGTACAGAATACAGATGGTAACATACCTTATCCGTAGCAGTTATCCTTGTTCTGGCACACAGCATCTTTCACTGAAGTAATTCGCAAAAGGTTTGTTTTTTTTTTATTGTAGTTTTCCACAAGTATTTATGGAAATGACATGAGTTTATCTGTGTACATATGTTTACAACACGTTAAAAATGAACCAAAACGTCACGGAAATGTCAGCAGAGTCTGTTAGTGCAGTGAGTCTGTTCTCTGCCATAAAAGCAATGTTTTATGTACTGATATCTATGGGAAAGTAAATTATCCAAATACTTCTGCTATATGTAGAATGCAGAGAGACTTTCATTCATTCGTTATTTTAACTTCTTAGTAGCTCTGATACAGATGTGTGTTTCAGAGGATGTTGAGGTTTTGATCAATTGTGCCGTACTGAAGCGGGGGGGACTCTGTTCCAGGGTTGGGGTCAGCCTCAGACGGCCTCCTGAGCTCTGAGTCCAGGCAGCCATCGCTGTCTTCCCCAGATCCTGACACTGATACTGCGGTCTGAAAAGTAAGCTCGGGCTGCCTCTTTCTTCTGTTCAGTTTTTGGAGCAAATGGAGTGGATGAATCTCATTACCTTTCATTCTTCCTTAATACAGAGACCATAGCAAGCTGCAACCTATCATCTCAGCATTCACTTTCAAAGCTGTCCCCCATCTCACAGCAAAATCTCTGTCTGGCGATCAAATTCAGATCTAATATTTGTTAGATGTGAATTCGATTCTGGTGAATAAATTTGCAGTCTGCTGATCTGAGTTACGCTTTTTAAAAGCACAAGAAGGTATTTACAGCTGAACAAGGCTGAATTTGTAACTGGAGCTCAGGCTAGTAGGTAGACATGGTGTTTAGTTCTGAAATAGCCTGTCTGGGTCTTGGACTTGCACCTGTCCCTCTCTGTTGGCTGTTCTGTCATGCAGTTCTTTGGGGCGAGTCTTGCATTTGCACTTCTCTGCACAGTCCTGCACTAAAAACACTGCTGCCAACGCTACAGAACTCTGCTTACCTTGGCAGTGCTGAGTTTGCCACTCACTGCACATGGCTCACTGTGTGGAAGCCCTCCCTGTGCTTCCAACAATGGATCACTCTCTTCTTTTTCAGCGACACATGCATAAGCCTGCCTTCCTTAACTGCATTATGGATTTTGCTGTGTGTCTAGCCATAGAGACAAGAAGGAAGCAACGGATGTTTTCTTCATCTCTTACACCTAAAAAAAAAATCTTTAAAAATCAATTTCTCAAATGACTGTCTTGTTTTGCAAGATGTGAGTCCTTTCAGGCCCACGCTGTTAACTGTGAAATGGTGTAATTCTCTGAGACTAAATTGGTTTAAGTCTCAAGCGAGCTGCAGAAGAAAGGATGGCGATGTTTTATGTACACTTCAAGGGAAATAAAGGGTGAACAAGATAAAGCCTGATAGAGGTATCTAAGAATAATTAGCTGTTCTAAGAATAATGACATTAGGAAACAGGATGGTTTCTTCCCACATGGTGTCAGGATCTGTTAAGGAGCAAGCGGGTACCAGCGTGATTGATATTTTGGCTGCAGGCTTGCTAGCCATCAGGCACAGTGTGCCAGACCAGGCATCACCTGAGCCTGAGTGCTGCAGTCAGCCCAGGAGCTGCTCACTGGGTGCCCGGCACACAGCCTGCCTGCAGCATCTCTCCTTGAGAAGAGTGACCAGGAAAGGCCATCACAGGGCAGTGCAGGAGGTTTCTGGCTGTGGGATTCAGGTGATTGTGACCACAGCTGGTGAAGGATGAACCCAGTCTAAGAAGGAGGCACTTTGTGAGTGGGTACGTACAGGTCAGCACATGAATGGTAGCTGTCACCTCACTGTCACTGTGCTGGGTGGGGGGTTGAGCTTGATGGCTCCAGTTGACACCGTGCTGTGGGTCACCTGTATGTCTGGTGTTACTCATCACCTGGAAAGGAGGAGGAATTCATGTGCCCCATCTTCTGTCCTGCTCAGGGTCAGCAGATGACTTATTTCAGCTACAAAACACCAGTCTGAGAGGGTGCCCAGTCTTTTAAATACATACATGTGCAATAATTTCCGTTAAAAGCCTTTTTTCTTTTTTTTCAATAGCTGTGTTCTTCTGAACTCACAGGGAATCTGAAATAACTTCTTGGCTGCCCTCCTTCAACCTGTTCGCTTGTAAGGAAAAGTATTTTTTTCACAAATCATAAAATCAGATGATTTTTATTTGAAATTCTGGCAGCTGCACATAGTGATCATCATTAAAAATAGCGTTTTGGGGGTTTTTTAGGGGTTTGTAAGCTCTTCACATCTTCTTTTTAAGCAGTCAATTTTTATGACCTTACGAAGTATTATAAGAAAAAGGGCAATTCCTGGGAGCAGAGGGATCAGAAAATGCAGTACGCAGCAAACCTCAAATACACAATCTTCAATAAGGAGGCAGAAATCAATGTTGCTTTTTACTCATAATAATCCAAATATCTAGGGTGACTTAAAACTCAGTGTCCTGGATACTGGGAAGATTACGAGATATAATTATCTCACTCTTATATAACACAAAATGAAAGTTTCAGGCTAGTACTGAGCTCTCCCTCCTGCCTACATATTGAAATATTTCTCTTTGCATATTCCTCTCCACATCAGCCATCAGAAACCAAGTATCATCTTAGAGCACTAACCAGAGTAAGAGCGTGTATTTATAGTTCTCCTCATTCAGAAGGGCAAAAAGATATCGCAGTGCCATATTGCTCATCGCTGAGGTGTATTATGGGGCCTCTTACACTCAGCCTACCACGGAGGCTTCCTCTGCGGTGGGCTCTATGTCCTTGGGCAGGCCCATCTCCCTGCCACTTCCCAACGCTCTGCTCTCCACTGGCACGTGGAGCCTGAGTGGGAGGGGAAGGAAAGCATGGCGAGCCTGTGGGGTGCAGTGGGGCCGAGGCACGGGTGTGCAGTGCTGAGGGCTGGGCTGTTTGGTCAGCAGAGGTGCCCTGCTGGGGCAGGAGTGCAGAGGGGAAAGGGCTGCTCTGAAATCAATCCAGGCTGATCCGCCGCAGGGCACACTCACGGGGCAAATATTGGTGTCATGCTGGGATGGCTGGAGGTCCTTTCTCAGAACTCTGCATAGATGTGCTGGTTTAGGCAGCTTGTCAGCCCCCCGCCTGCCTGAGGTATCATCCCACTGCCAACAGCTGGGAAAACAAGGGTGGGACAAAGTACAGAGAGGGAAGGGGGGATCCTCAGGAAGGCCTTGAAACGGCACTTTTGTCTTAAGTCAGCTCATCCAAAAAGTGCATCACCAGGGAGGGGGAAGGCTAGTGCTCTGGATTTTTCTTTTAAAACTGATCTCAAAGTAAATACATTTTAATGATGCTAAGTACAGAGCAGCAAGGCATGCTGAGCCCAAGAACAGCCCAGGTGTTGCAGCAGGGCGTCCCTTGGCACGCAGCATGGTGTGCGGGGGTCCTGCCCCCACTGCGGGCTGCCTGGCACCTGCCATGTTTGTGTTCTCCTCGGTCGTGTTTTGTACACACTTGGTGTTCATCTCATTTCATGGTGGCTCACCATGCAAGCTGTTCTGTACAAAGTGAAATGCTCTGTTTAGGCTGGCGCTGTCTTTATGCAGTAAGTAGCCGTATTACATGATCTAATCTTCTGTGCAACTTCCTATTCTGAATTGCTTCCACACAGGAAAAGAAAACTTTGCTAAAACTCTTTAATTAAGTTTGCAAATTAATGCTGTGTAAGCCTTTGATGCTTTTCTTTTGAGAAGCAATTATGTCTGGTAAACAAGGTCAAGCCCATGGTCAGCAGTGCCTTCATGCTGTGGTGTTTGACACACCAGTGGGGAGGAAGGCGGAGCAGTCCTCCTCAGTGTCCCCAGCTGTACAGAACAAATACCCGCTGGATCCTGTGAGCGGTATGTGCCATGCCCACAGCATGCAAGAACTGACAGACTGTGTCCATTTCCCCAGCACTTCACACAGGAGCGACTCTCTTCCCCTTAGGATGTCTCCACAGTGCTTGGCACCATGATGTCCTCTCCACCACTGCTGCCTCAGTTCCCTGGGACATGGCAATGTGTTCCCCTTCTAATGGTGCTAACAGGAGCCATGGTCTGCCCTCATCTCCACTTCTCAGCTGGTATTCACCACAACCCTTTAATGTATCACTGCTAATAATGTTTGTTTTGGAAAAGATGAACAGCAAGCAGCCCCTTGCAACTCATTCTTTCTCCCTACAGTAACCAACTGCAGAAATTTCAGGGAAGGCTACAGGATTTTGGATTTTATCTTCCCAACACCATAATGTGAAAGTGAGCCAACAAACTTTTGCAACCTGCCTTCCTTCAGCCGAGGTGTTCTGCGATCCCTTTTCTCTTCCCTGGGTTTCTGCAGACCTACCCACTGTCAGGCAGGGAGACAGATGCAGGGCCAGCGGGACCAGCTGTGCAGCCAACAGGTTGTTGTGCCCCAGAGATCTCTCTTCTGCGGGCAGGGAAATGATGGACCAGGCTCGTGTTCTTACCAGAGTTCACTGCTGTTGAGAATTTCATAGCAGGCCCTTGGTTCTAAAAGCTTAACCTTTAGGGAGCCCTGAAAATGTCCCCAAGGACTTCAGTGAGAATCAATTTAGACTCTAAATCAGAAATTGTTCAGTGTTTTCCCCAGTGTTTCACAAAGTCTCAGCTAGTATTATCTAGTGGTTGTTTTCTTCTTCTTTTTAATACATTTAATAATTTCTTCCTTCTGTATGCCTGAAATGTAGGTAAGAGAATGGTAGGCTGAGGGGAGGCACTGTGACCCTTTCCTCCACATTCATGCAATTCTCTTTTAATGCTTTGCTTATCGCCTGGTATTAGGATAATGGAAATTACATTTCTACATCCAGCCTCACTGGCAGCAAACTCCTGCCCACTGCCAGGTCTGCCATCCAGATTTGCAGGTCTCAGCCTCCCTTGGTGTTTCCATTCAAGACCACATCCTGTGGCACACTGATAGCAGGTAGCCCTGTGCTGTGCATCAGTTCCCTCGGCTCGCTGATGGATCTCCATGGTCACTGCATTTCCTGTTTGATTACCCTTTATGCCTCATAAACAGCAGCATTACCAAGCACTTATGAAAGCAGACGTATCTATTGTGTTTAATCTTTACTGTGTTTAAAACCTCAGTAGCCTCCTGTAAAGCCCTGGTGGTGAAGCTGTCTGTTAGCATGCTGATGTAGCTGCCAGCATTACACAGAGAATTGGCTGGACAACAGGAAGCTCAGTGCTGTAGTGAAATAGGAGCAAAGAAATTCCCGTTGACAGAACACACCAATACTGTGCATTAGCAATCAGAAAATGCTGCTCCTGTGCTGCTTTCTGTTTGGTGTTTATGCAGATGGGTGCCTCTCTAGGTTGGAGGAGAGAAGGTGGCAGTGGCAGAGATGCATAATGCAGATTTGTGAGGTTGCTAAACCTCTGTCTTTCCCTTAGTGAGTTTACAGTGGCTCCACCTGTAAGTCGCTGTGTGCTGAAAATACCTTTTCACAAGTTCTGAGGCCATGTATCCTAGTAAAAGATTCATGTATTACATTCAGACTGGGTTTGCAAATGAGGAGTGACTGCTTGCTAAAGGACCCAAAACAGTACAACAGAAGTACTGACTCAATCAATTTATCTCTCTTCTCCCCCACACCTTCCTCTTCCAGGCCTTGAGTATTTTTTAAACTCATTGCCCAGTTTCAGTCTGTAACTCACAGACAAGCTCCTCAGCAACCCACGAGGAGCCTTAGGGGTTTTGTGTATGTAGAAATCCAACTGAGTCCAAAGGACCTGCTGGGCAGGAGGCCTCCTGCAGGCAGGGGTCGAAGTCTTCTCCTCTTGTGAGGCCACAACCACTATCCCCAGGGGCACATGGAAGAGCTGCTCCTCCTGCATGGCCAAACTGCAAACACACATATCTCCACCTGGCAGGAGGGAGCTGTGGGAAGGGTTTTTGGGAGCGGGGTCAGGGGCTGGAGGAAGGCAGCTTCTGCTCTTTTAACTGCTGACGGAACGATGGGTTAAGAATCCTTCCTGGAGGACAGTTCAGAGTATTTTTTCACATATGTGTATAGATGAGTGCATATCTATTCATATACATTCATATATGCACATATATATGTTTATACATACATATCATTCATGCTCTTGCATGATAAAAGCAACGACTGTGAAAATATATTGCTCTTAGTTACATTCTCTCTATATTGAACCATTTAAAAATTCCCACTGGGTTTCCTAGTGCTGCCAAATCTGCAGCGTGTGTGAGTCCAGTCCAACATTTTTTTCATGAAGGATGTCGTGCCACAGTATTGGCAGAGGTAAAGGGCATGAGTCAGCTACCTGAGTGCATACAGCTAATGCCATTTGAAATGCCTCGGGACAGCTGAAACATCCTCATGAGGCTGGCAGAAATGGCAAAGCCTACGAGGATGACCCACTCTCCTCCTGTGTGGGCCTTGCCCTGTAGCATCTCAGGTTGGCAGTGCTGGAGCTGCACATTTGGGCAAGTGAATCAAGCCTAAAGACACTACACTGCCTGACACTGGGCAACCTGAGCATTTCCCTGGCTGTGTCTGCAGCATGTTTCACTGAGCAGCTGGCCACTGCTTGCATGGGTTCGTCGCTGCCTTGTCAAGCCTCCTTCCATTCACCTTCTGCCAATTCTAACGCACCCCAGGCTACATGACCAGACCATTAGTACTTAGGATCACAATCCTCCCTGTGCAAAGAAGCACTCACGAAAACGTTTCTAAGACTAATTCTTCTTTCTAACACCTCCATGGTGTTACCGTAGTCCGTGCATGTTTCAAAAAGTAGATATATGTGTGAAAAAGCACTGAACTAGATACTGCTGCACCAATTGAGCTATTCATGCAGTACAATTCATACTCAGTCCTTGCAAGCTTTGTGTTAGTGTTGTAACATGTCACAACAGCCAGAGGTGGCGAGGGTTTAGTCATCCACAGTTCTGAAGTAAGTTCCAGGAAGAATGTGAAGAAGAGGCTATGCTGACGTGTCCTTGTGCTCCAAGCAGACCTCCATGTGAATAAACTTTTTGTTGCATTATATTTGTCCCTGTCTCTAAGAAGCTAAGTAGCTTCGGTACGTGGCACAGAAGTGTAACACTGTTGAGAATTGCTGCCTGCTTTGGGCTGTGTCATGGACAATATCCACTTGCTGGCTTTAGAGGCCCAAGATCGCTGCCACAGATTGAACCTGACTAAGAATAATTCCCATCTGGATGATGCTTGTCTATTTTGATGGTTACCAAGGTTGCTTTTCTTCCTCCATTCCACTAGGAATCTGTAATGCACACAAACAAAATAAAGTTCAAGGATTTCTATTATTATTATTCTGAATGATAAGCGTCCTGTTTCTGTGTACACTGTGAAAGCTTTCAAGGGGGCACTTAACATGACCCTTGGAGAAAACATAAAACTAATGCATCTAACTCTCAGCTAAGGACTGTTTATGTATTGCAGCAGCTAGTGTTGCCAGAAGCCTTCACCTCACACATAAGTAGTGGGTAACAATCCATCAGTCATCTCCTTTAAGAGCAGATACTGTTTGGATAGCACTGGCAGCAATTTTATATTTGTGCAAACTTGTCACAGTAACTCTCTTCTTGGTACACAGAAGAAGTATTTTAAACATTCATGTAAGCAACAGTATTTTCTCCTGTTTAGAACTAGCATTTGCCATCAGAATGCAAGATTCTCTTCCCGAGCTTGCTTTTCAGCACTCGTTCATCTTGGCTTCATCTACAGAAACAGACACAGCAAAGGCCTAATCCAGTGTGGTGGTGTGATGAATGTTTAAAATATACCTTTTTTATGAAAATGGGACCAAGTTTAAATGCCAAAGCATGACCAAAGAGTCCCAGAATGGCTGAGGCTGGCAGGGACCTCAGGGTCCATCTGTCCCAGCCCCTGCTCCAACAGGGCCACCCAGAGCAGTGAGCCTGGGACCATATCCAGGCAGCTTCTGGAGATCTCCAAGAAGGAGACCTCGCAGCCTCTGGGTGCTTGTGCCACCACTTCATCATCCTCACAGCACAGACCTGCTGCCTGATGGTTGGAGAGAACCTTCCATGTTCCAGTTTGTGACCAGTGCCTCTGGTCCTGGCACTGGGTGCCACTCACAAGGGCCTGGCTCTGCCTCTTTGCACCATCCCTTCAGTGACGAGATCCCCCTCAGCCTTCCCTTCTCCACGCTGGGCAGTAACAGACTCTCTCAGCCTTTCCTTATAGGAGAGGTGCTCCAGGTCCTTCATCATTGTTTTGGTCCTTCACTGTATTTTCTTCAGTATGTCCACACCTCTCTCATACTGGGAGGCCAGAACTCAACCCAGCGCTCCAAGTGCAATCTCATCAGTGCTAAACAGAGAGGAAGGATCACCTCCCTCATCCTGCTGGCGATACTTGGCCTAACACAGCCAAGAATAGGGTTAGCCTTCTTAGCAGTAAGGGCACGCTGCTGGCTCCTTTTCAACTCTGTGTCTGCCAGTGCTCCTCCTTTCCTGCAGAGCAGCTAACTGCTGAGTGCGGGCAGCGTGTCCTGGTGCTTGGGATTGATCTTCATTTGATGCAGGACTTTGCTCTTCTCTTACTGAACAGCATGAGGCTTCTATAGGCTTATTTCTACTGTGTGTTGGGGTGTGGGCTTCCTGCGTGAAGGCCAGGATATGTTCAAACACAGTCTTCTTGTGCCTGCTCTTTCCAGTAGAACTTTATTCCCCCATCTGAGATGGCAGCAATGTTGTACCCAGTCTAGCAGTCAAGAGGATCAACACCCTTCTCCACAAGTGTAAACCAGGTGCACAATGTGAGCAAAGTATGACACAGTCCCCGTGGCATGGAAGAAGATATTTCAGGTTATATTCCCTGCCTCTATGTTCTTTAGTGCCTCTTAATGAACTTCTTCCAAACAAATACTGAGGTACATAAAAGAAGGGAACACTTGGGGACATGTGGCAGCTGTAACTGACTCAAGCATGCCCCAGCAGAGATTTTCACAAGAGTTAATACTATGCAGCAAGTAATTTCTCTTTTGAGTATGTTTATTTATTTATTTATTTATTGCCAGTAGAAAATCTATAACGGAAAGAAGCGCAGGAGGAAAGCCCAATTGCCCTGTAGTAATATAGGGCTTGGCTCAGTCCCACTGGGGAAGTGAAATGGCATTGGTAGATGGCACTCTTCCTGCAGAAGCATCTTCTCTGGTAGCACCTAATGTGTTGCCCACCTAAACACAGGACATTTCCTTTCCTGATAAGCCATGCTCCAGCTTATTTATTGACAATAAAAGTCAGAATTTAATCACCATCCACATCCAAGAGCCCCTGAAGGCATAATGAGTGCTTTGCTCCTGCAGCATCTGGGCAGCTGGTGCCTGAGGCACCCAAGGCAAAGCTCTGTCTGCTGTGGTAGGTGGATCAGGGCAGCACAGAACCAGGCAGTGGCGATGAAGCGAGGAGCCCAGGTACTGCTCAGAGGGTCCTGCATGTCTGCTGTGCAGCGGCTCTGCATTCTGGGGTGAAGTTAATGTTAAACTTGTTATCTCATTGGTTTACACGAGGAAAAATGCCCTGTAGTTAAGATGAAGGCATACTTCATTAGATTTCTCATTGGCATAATGATCTCTGTCCTCTGTACTCTTGAGAGCCTTGCTAATATTTATGCTGTTGTATATGTGAATGAAGAAAGGCCTGTCTCTGCTGTCATGCCTCAAAAGAATATGTCATTTCCGCATCCTTGAAATGAAGTCATTTCTTGGGATTTGTTGAGCTGCCAGGACATAAAGCAGCACTTTTCCAGGCAATAGCTAGTAATAACACCGAGCTTCTCCCCAGCTCTCAGCCATGAATTGTGGCTGGTGCTGTGTAAATCAGGAAATAGACGACTCCCAGCACTATGAGGAAATAACTGCAGGCTGCAAAAGTCTGAGCCCGCGCTGTGAAGCGCTGTTCTTGGCAAGCTGCTTCAGGAAGTCCCATGTGACAGGCCTTCCAAGGAAAGAACAGCATTCACAGAGGGATGATCAGCTTTCCTCTTCTGTGGCTTTTCAAGGCTGAGGACAAGAAGCACAGCCAGAAGGACTTTCCCATGATGACCCAAAGAGGACAGCCCTACTCTTCCCACTGCTGATACAAAGCCCCGTTATCCAAACTTGGAAAATTTCTTTTCATCGCGCCTCTGCCTCTGTTGTCATGCATTCAGTGGAACAGCTCTACCTTTTGTTAGTACACACGTTTAACCTTCTTGTGCAATGGTTGAGATGCTTTTCTGTTTACCAGCACAAAGCAATTGCTGTCTGCTGTCTCCTTCAAGGATGTGTGCACTGCTTCCCTTGTGGCTGTGTGTGTGATGCTGGCTGCGCACCAGATCGTGCTGACGTGTGCCTATGCTGGGACAAAAGGCAGAAGTAAAGCCTGTCCCTGGAAGCTAACCCACACGGGCTGCTGCCAGGTGCATCTTCTACAGCAGAAAGGATGAGGAGCAGCAGCTGTTACCAGCAGCAGGGGGACATCTCTGCTCTCAGGTGTTTTTTTTCCATCGTGAGCAGATGCTTTTGCAAAGGAGAAAGTGATTCAAAGTTGTCGTCTGGATTGCAATATTTGATTCATATGACATTATGATAATTTTCCTTGGAGTAATCCTCACATTTGAGATATGTGGATCTGTTAATTAATTTGGCACAATACCGATAGTTTTAAAGTTGCTGACTGCCTTTTGCATTTTATTAAGCTAAAGTTCATTACAAAAGGTGAAATGTCTCCACTATACTGTCAATGAATTACGGTGTTATGAAATAAGTGCACATTGCTTTATATGCAAATTCACAGTAGTGATTAAGAATACAAAGAAAACCAGTGATAAAGAAAACTCTGAGTGATACAGAAGTGGGCAGGAGGCTGCCTACCTATGGGTCAAGACAGGTGAGATTGCCTCAGTTTAAACAGTCCTCAGCATTCAGGGAGGAAATCTTCTGTCATGATTAAAAGATAAAAATAAACATTCACAATGCAGTGTAACCTCTGCTAGAAAAATATGTGCTGATATTTGTTTTCCATTTCTCATGATCCTTCCTTTAGTCCAGCTTTAGTTCTCAGAATGTCAGACACCAAGACCCCAGCTGTCAGATCAGCTTGTTTAGCCTGCTCAGGAGATCCACAGATGGATTATTTCAACAAAGGTCTCTCAGAAGTGACTCATCACAGAGGTCATCATAGAAAAATTGCTCTCTGTGCTTCTGCTGGTGTCAGAGCAGAATCCTACCACCTCAGCTAGCAAAGTCCAAGCAGGACACCAAAGACTCCATGACATGGAGCATGGAGGGGCACTCAGAACACAGAGGGATGCCAACTTTCTTCCAGCATATGGAAGATGCATCATCTTCTAGGTCAGCTGGAGTTAAGATCTGAAACCAGCTGATGCAGTACCATCTCAAGGGTTTCAAGATGAGTTTTTAATGCAATCTGCAAATAGAATCATGTTGATTTCTTTCAGAAACAATGAAAAGATCCATCTACTCTTGCTAATAAAACCACAGAATATCTCACTATACAGTCACAGGCTGCAAATTAAATATATTTTTCACAAAACAAATTGTATCATGTCAAGTTGCTAGACTGAACAATAGTTACTGTTGGGAAATAGGTTCAGATGAGTTGTACAAACTACACTTCTCTTAGGTTCTTTGCAGATTGAAGTTGTAGACTGTGGCCTGGGGACACGGAAGGTACTGTGCTATCAAGGCAGCGTGAGATCCTGTTGGGATCACTTCCGTTAGTGTGAAAGATGCAGAGCTGTTCACAGCAAGCCTGGCCCATGAATACTCCCTCCTCCCTTCTGTCCTGATCTATGCCTGCCAGGAACTAGTCACTATGTTCACTGGTGCTACCACACTGCTTCAGACAGGGTGTCTGCACTGAGGCAGTACAGGGTGGGTTACAAATGTCATCTTTAGTCTGTCTTGTAGCAGCAGAGCCCCTCAGAGGGTCTGTGCCCAGCAAAACCCTGTTAGAACATGCATTAGACCCACAAAGGATGAAGGACTTGTATCTTTGTGCATACCTCAGCAGAGAAGGTTATGTCTGCTAGTTGCACAATCAAAGCATCTGTGCAGTTTGGCTAAGAGCAGGATGTCAAGCAGCAGCATGGTGCTTGCTGGTGGCATTGCCTCTGGTTCCCAGTGGAGACGGACCCTCTGTCCGGCAGCAGCTATGGGCTGTGCAAGTCTTTCCTCTGAATTCACCTCTGTGAAAACAAGTAATTAGCACGGTGGCACAAGTCTTTTCCTACGTCATGAATTAAGCATGATAGCACTAAGGTTGTCCATGGAGTTAGGCCAGCACAGTAGGAATAACAGAAAGCAGAGGAAAGAGCATTGCACAGACTGCATAAAACACAACTAGCCATGCTGATCTGATAGATGAATACATCAGTCAGAGGCAAAGGCTGCAGAAGCTGTCTGGCCACACAACTGCCGAGTTTTGAAACCTGCGGGTAGGGATGGAGAAAGGGAAGAGGCAGTGGAGCTGCTGGAGGCTGCAGGCAGCTGCCATCACCCAGGTCCTCGGGCAGGCCACGCAGATCAAGTGCTCAATTAGCAAATGCAGTGTTTTCTTCTGCAGAAATATACTGAAGCTTCTGTAGAACTTTTTCTGTCACTTGGTCATCACACAGAATCTCTTAGTTCCAGGAAGGCTTATCTTCTAATCGGTAAAAAGATAAATACAGTTCCATAAGCAGTAGTTATTTTCTACAACGCATATATACAGATTATAGGTGCAGTTCAAAGTCTTCTTTAAATTATGGACAAAAGAAGGTCACACATAAAGAACCCTGTAGCTATGATTTGAATATTTCCTGCTCTCTGGCCCAGCTGAGAAATAAGCACTGAAGTGATGTCATAAAAACTTTTGCAAACTTTCTCCAGGAAAAGTTGTATTACTAATCCTAAGTTATGCCTACAGAGCTCAGTCTGAAAGAAAACCCCACGTCTGAGGCTAAAGGCAATGCAGCTAATCATATTTAAATACCATTAAGATAAGGAGGAACAGATACATTAAGGTCACATTTGGAACTGCAGGACAAGTCTCTCCGCCTTGTACATTTTCCATCCAAAGAGCACAGAGCCTTCCAGTATTTTTACAGTTTAAATGTGACAGTAAGGTTCTGTTGGCAACTTACTCAGACAATAACTTTTATTTAATTAAATGCAATTGTGTCTCCACTAGAAATCTACTTTGGAAAAGGCACAGTTTCACATTTGCCTTAAAGTGCTCTAAGCCACATTGCTGTCATCTTCCCATACCGGTCTCTGTCCATCTCTTCTTCTCATCAATGCTAGCAGGTGAGTGACCAGAAGGCAAGCACTATTTCTACTTGTGGTACTGGTTTAATTGTAGGCCAGACGGGCAAACTAGGCCAGCTTACCACACAGCCATGAGACTGATACTGTCTAAACAAAGCAAGTAGTAAGACTGTGTGCCCAGAGAAGGGGAGAGGAAATGAGCTAAAATGAGGATAAAATAATTCTATTCAAAGTCAGTGCACTGTTAAATGAAATTGTGGTGAATGAAATATTACATTGTTAAATGACTTGCAAACCTGTGTGGCCTCAGGCTCCAGCTCCATAAGCAGGCGTGCCAGAAGAATGTCTGTGCTACCAAGAGAACTGCTCTCCTCTGTGTGATTATCTCCCTCGCAATGGACAAATATTTGTGTGGCTGCAGTTTGGGGACATGAATTGTATGTCACTAAAACCAAACCATGTGGAAGTTTTCCACATAACGTTACAGCAACAGTTTGTCCTGAAATCTGTTTTAGGTGGCAGTTGGCAGAAAAAGATCCGGAGGTAGTCATCAACCATAAACTGAGTATAAGCCAACACAACCATGCTTCTATGAAGCAGGCAGATGTTTAATGAAGCTCTGTTGGCTCAAGTGCATCCTGCAAGAACAGTGACATCAAACTCTGCTCTTTTCAGAGCTGCAGAGGGCTCTGCATGAACGCCTTGACCAGACACTGGCACCACGTGCAAAAAACATGGGCCTTCTGGAGTGAGATCAGGAAAGAGCAGCAACAGCAATAAGATGTCTGGAAACAGAGAGGGTTGGCCAGGAGGGAGGAAGGCTGAGGAAAGATGTGGTGACAGCCTCCTGAACAGAGAAAGGCAGCTGCAGAAAAGGACTCACCGGGTCTCAGTTTCCTGTCAGGTTAATGCCACAGTGCTTCATGCCCCAGGAAAGAAGATTCACATTGTACTTTAGGTGCATACTTTACAAGGTAAGCGTAGCTACTGAATTGAGCAGAATGTTGGCAGTATCTGGGAAGAATTCCAAAGTCTTGGAGACTTCTGGAGCTGGTGAGGCACACATCACTGGGGGAGGATGCTGGCTACACTGGATCTGTAGGAAAGGGAGGGGGTAAGCTTTCCGAGTCCTTCCAAGATTTATGAGCTTATGGTATCCCAGATAGTGTGTGTCTGTGGGTTTTTATATGCATGTGAATGAATTATATAGTTCTACATCATAGACTATCTTCCCTATTTGCAATTATTGTTGCAAGATATGTGATTTCAATAGTTTGAGAAGTGGGAAAATCTTTTCTCAAATGGTAGAATAAAAGTGAGTTTTTCTGTCACTGTAAGAGAACAACAACAACAACAACAAAAATAAATCAGAGGATGGCCATGATTTTGTGTCTCGTCTCATTATGTAAGTAAAGAGATAACCTTGACAGAGCCATAGGCAATGACAGAGCACCACTGCCTTCCACCACTAGCTGGACTTGCCTAGCTTTCCTATGCATGTTATAAACATGCTGTATTGGAAGAGGATTTTGTGTGCCAGGCCTTTGGAACCTTTAAGCTCTTCTTCTGCCAAGGTAAAAAAAAACAACAACAAAAAAGGCTCTCAAGATAGAGAAGAAGTATTGTCAAGATTGTGCACATTTATATGCCAATTGGGTAAGGCAGGATGCAGTTGTAACTCTTCTGTTCATATGCGACGTGTTTTGCTGCATTATGACACTACATTCTCACTGACTTCATTTAAAAAAAAAATCATTTTTATTTTCAGTATATGAATGTCTTTTCCACAAATTCTGTTTTTAGACAAAACACTCAATATAATTGACTACAATGGAAAATGTGTTTGGGGAGAAAAACCTCTTGTTTGTAATGCAAATACATTCATATTTCTGCTCAGTTTTCCTAGGCAGATAAGCACTACAGGAAATCTGTGCATAGCTATATTTTTGTTTGACTAATGAAGAAAATTAGCTCAGAAAAGGGTGTTGTGGAGGTAGCAGAATAAACGGGCACTTTGAGACTTTGTTATCTTTCCTGAATATTTTATTTATGAGGCGTTTTGCTGTATCTGCAAAGAATGACAGCAGTAAATACTACTGAAAAGCCCAAATGAAGTCACCGTGCTGGTAGTTTGTAATTTTATCTTGTCCTTTCACACCTAATTCCTTACCTAACAGGAATTGTCTCGTCTGTTCCTCAGTTATTCTAGTACTTCTAATTTTAACAGCTATTCTAATGCACATATGTTAATAGATTTATATAATTCACAGAGCACATCTCAGTGAAGCTGACAGTGTACTGCTCACAGCTCAATTCAAGTTAAAGCAGTAATTCAGGAAAGCATGCAACATAAAAATGGTACAAAGAAATTAAACAGTACTTTCTATATAAATTATATACATTTAACCTATATTTCTTATCCATTTTATGTAATTACTCCATTTTAGTCATATCTGATGACTACGATTTTAGGCCATTAATCTCTCTTAAGTGTTATGGAAGAAGGGAATTTTGATGAAAAAAGACAGAGTGGCTTAGAACAATAAATTCACCATCTTTATATAAAACCATCTGCATATATGTGTGATGTACCAAATGTGAGTCAATCACTTACCACGGTTATAAAACATTCTCACAGCTATAGATGAAGAGGCAATTGCAACACGACAGAATTAGTCCAACTGCGGTGATTGCCTGAAGCTCTTGCAAACATGTTGGTAGGGTTAATCACACCATAGGATTAATTTCATCTCTACCTACAGAGTAAGGACCAAAGATGAGTAGGAAAAATGGCTAGCACATTTAGCTTTTAAAAATTCTATATCTTCTGATTGTTTGAAGACTGTTACTCCTACCATTAGGTAGGCTGGAGTAGGAGCAACAACATATTAAATTCCACAGCCTAAGCCCATTAAATCTTGGAGGATTCCCCAGGTGGGTATTTCACCCTTTGTGTGAGCATCATTCCAGAGGAAGATGGCTGTAAATAGGAAGCACTGAGCATGACCCAATAGAAGTGTGGAGCACACTGACCTTTTTTCTTATTTTCTCTTTGCTCCTCCTAAAGCTGTATGTGTTACTGAACTTTAAAAAAATGGACAGGCTACATCCATTCATTTACATAGCTACTGATCAGATACCAGATAGTGATCTAGATATAAATGAGCAATTGTTTATTCTTGTGGAAACTTTATTACTTACAGCAGGATTTGTCCCAGTTGCTGTCTTTCACTTAATATGAACCCAAGGACAGAAAGCTCTGTATTCCTACTGCTAATTCCACGATCCATTCAGTTACTTCACTTAGGAGCATTGAAATATTTTCTGAAAAAAACCAGATTGGAATAATTTTAGTATGGGACTGTTGGAGGAACTCAGAGGATTAACCTGGAGTTATTCTCTCTTCTGCACAGACCCCACACTCTTTGCAGAAAACTAGCTACCTTCTTCTGAGTACGCACAGCACAGCCTGAGAAACACTTACCAAAAGCTTTATCAACACGATTTCAATATATCCTCTGCCTGCCAGGATCCTATAATCTAGACCTCACATTTTTCTTTCTTTCAGTTACACTGCTTGCCAGCTTGTGTTATGGATGAGTAACACAGAAACAGAAAGGCATACCCTCCAGAAGAAACATTTTCAGTTTTATGGATGAACAAGCTTGATCATACATAATAATTACATCGGTAAGTGATAACTATAGCACCCTGGAATGCTCCTTAAATCCAACAGTGGTAACATTTATGAGAGAAATATGTAAATGAGCAATTAATAAAGCAAATCACTGTACCTCTTAAAAAAGTGAGTATAAAGCACAGGTGTAATGCAAACTTTTCTCTCAAGAACCAAGGCTGCTGTTTCTTTGGGGTACAACCTAAGCTTTCTCAGAAGCCAGAACAGTACAGATGGCACGGAGAAGCACAAGAGACATATTTTCCTTCCACAATCCAGAAGAATAAGACAAGCTGCCATCTGAAGCTCTTCCAGGGATTTTTCACTGATAGACCTCAAAGTGCTTTACAGAGAACATTCAGCGAATTTATTTCTCTTAGACTGAAACTAAGGCACAAGGAAGTCTTTTAAGACCAGCGAGCTTCATCTGTGAGAACAAGAGTGTCCTGAGCGGTTTGTAGTAAAACTGCTTGTGATTTTTTCATGGTGTTTTTCATGAAAAATTCTGTTGGAGAGGTAGTTAACATTTGGAGGAAAGAATAGCATTTGACAAACGTTTGACCTCAGACACTCTGGAAGAACTTTCAAACATGTAATAGCATTTGACTTTTGAAAAACAAAACATATAAAACCAAAAATACTGGAATTTCCCAGGCTGCTGAAGTGGTTGAATAATACATTTTACTTTAACTGTTTATTCCTCAGAGTTTTGGAGTATAACCTTTTAGAAATTTTTGCACCAAATGTAACTGACAATGGATATTTTCTTCTGAAATGTTAAAATCAAGATTATATTCCTCTTACACTGTAGGTTTCGAAGCTTTGATTTGCCTGTATTGCAGGTTCGCGAAACTGAAGGATACGTTAACTCCAGATTTCGGTTCTCTTTGTGAAGAAGACTGTAAGGCATTGTCTAGTAGGCCTTTCTGTCAGATGACTAAAACAATTACGGTATAGCTCTATCCCACCTATATATCTACATGTGGCTCAGAAGTTTAGACATGGTTCTCCAAAGTGATTATACACCACAGCAAAAAAATAGAAACAGTATAAATCAGTTAGAGAAGTATTATTTTCATGTTGTATATTCCCTTGGTAAAACAACATCAACAATAAGCCCCCCTCCCAGAAAAAAAAAAAAAAAAAAAAACAACCACAAAAACAAATTGCAGTCCAAGAAGAAATAATTTTTCTTCATATTCTCCAATAATACAAATTTGACTTGATTCAAGAAAACAGAATGTCAAATTGGAATAAGTATACCTTCCATCTCTCCTTGCTACCATGAGTACTGGCTCAATATTAAAATTAGAGGAAACAAAACATTGCGTTAGTAGTCAGAATAAGAATACAGTTGACCCCAAAAGGCAAATAATGTTAATAGTAACACAAGTCTTATTCCTTTTAAATGATAGAAAAAATTGTAATTTGCTTTCTTTATTATACATTCAAAATGAAACTATTCAATATTAAACTACTCATGATGTAAGTCCTGGTTCATTCCTGCATCAAAGAAGACCAGGTGTGGTTTTGCATAGATTCAGGCCTTTATTCATTTTAGTACGCAACAGCAGTGGCTTTGTGACAGGCACAATAAATGTTTTGTTTCTATTTTACTTAAATAAATACATACTTGTTGACATGATGTTCAATTAATGTACTTCTTCTTTGGAAAGAACTCTACTGTAAAAGATGAAGCAACACTCTGTTGATGTGCAGTTGAATATAAATGTATCTGGATATTGTTTTCATTTTTCAAATTTAATTGCACACCTCCAAAGTATTTTTCTCTTTTTTTTTTTTTTTTTTTTTTTTT
>PPHD01004906.1:0-27481 GCA_002909625.1 Bambusicola thoracicus | reverse complement strand
TATTGCATATCAAAAGACTAAAAAAGCCTCTCAGGTTTATCAGTCTGTACTCAAGTATTTACCAGTGGAACAGACAGCACCCTCTGAGGCTGGGGACCTTCTGCTGAAAATCCAACTTGCAGAGGACTTTCCATACAGCTAGGAAATGGATCGGCTTGAAGAGCCAGCACAATAGTAAAATCCTAGTCTTAAATCACATCAGAAACAGGTTTCTTCAGCCTTGTTAGTTCACTGTTGCACAAAGATGTAACAGCTATTTTTTAAATTAAAATTATACAGAATGTGATTGGGCTGAGACACAGATGATAGAATAAAGACTTCAGTGCCTCACTGTTGGAAAAAATAAAACCACTCAAAATGAAGACAGTGTGGCTCACAGATGAGCTTCTGCATCCATTTGCTTGGGATGATCCAATTCATCGGGCAAATAAAGTTGTGAATGAATTAATACTTCCTTCATTTTCCAGAATTAATAACAGTAAAAACAGCAAGGACAGCCTCTCCAGACAGCAGCCGGTCTGTTGCGAGGGGACTCGCCTAATTGGAAGGTGTTTGCAAAAGCCATTTTCTGGACAGTCCAGACTGACTTTATTATTATAGTTATCACAGGGCATAGGTACTATATTTAGAAATACCACCCAACAGGAAAGATCCTCCTTTTCAAGAGAAGATGAGATAAACCAAAACTAACGTTGTACAGAAAGTTGTATTGATAGATGCCATACTATTACACATAAAGCAATCTCTTTGCAGCTTGTACAACCTCAAGGAAAAAGATAACAGTGCATGGAAATGCCAGCCTTAGCTTCATGAGGATGATGAAGGCAGGGTAAGCAGGGACTTGCTGGCACGCTGGAGTTTCTGGGCTCAAATGCAAAATTCCATCAACTGCAGTGAAAAAATAAGCCAAAAAGTCCTCGAAAATCTATGTGATGGAGCTCATTTGTGCACAGAGAAGGCCTTTCCTAGCTTTGTTGGAAAGTCACTGCCACCTGGCATTCCACTGCTTGGCTCCAGCAGCTCCTAGCAAACGCTCAGCAGACCAAGCAACTCCAGGGCAGCACAAGTGTGGTATGCATGAATCCTATTTGAGGAGCAGAGACCTTCCAGAGGCTTTCTGCTGTAGCCTTGCACTGACAGTAAAATACAGTTCACGTTGTGCCACAACAAATCATAAAAGAAATGTCAAAACTAAATGCTTGGGTCAATGGGAAATGTTACAGAATTAAATTCTTATATTTTATTCAGGTTAGGAACTTATATTTCAAAAGTACTGAAAATGGATAATGGGTAACTTGAGCAGAGATTTTTTGGGGAAAAAAAAAAGATTAAAAGTCAAATTAAGAAAAGGATTAAAATTCAATGCAGTGAAGAAACAGATTCTAAGCATTCTATGAGCAAAGGTTGCAGGGCTCAGTCCAGCCTTGGTTAATGATAGCACGACAGGTCTCGCTCTGAGCTGGAAAATGCTGCGCTAACAATAGCATGTATGACAGAAACAGCAAACAGTACAACAGATGGTGATATGCTATCTGGAGGCAGGGATATCCCAACCGTTTGGAGATGCTGCGTGGGTGAGTGACAGGAGAGAACTAGGAAGGGTTTGCGTTGCCAGGGAGAGCGTTCCCAGAGAGATTCATAACATTTGACAGCAGGTGTGCAGCCACAGACGTGGTCCCAGCAGGGTCTGTCTATCCCAGGAGCATCTGCAGTTTTAGAGATCACTATCACTTTGGTTTTTTTCTTTCGGGATTACACAAAGCCAAGACAGCACTGTGATTTCCTTGATTTACTTCAGTGATTAAGAAAGCTATCCCTTGGCGTGAAGCCTGACATTACAACCAGTTTGCAAAGCACAGTGGCATGCCCTGTCCATTCCAAGCTGCCGGGTTAATGGGCCCACAGAGATCGAAAGGAACAGCTCTGGAGAAAATTCTTGCTGTTGCTTTAAGCAACACCTTGCAAAGGACAATATACTGCAGATCTTTATCTGTTACTCCACTGCCTTCGCAGATTGCCAAAGGGTCCCTTTATATATAAACACAGGTTACTGGGAGCAGAGAAGTAGATTCTGCAGAGCTCACATTGCATGGGGAAATTCTCAACCGCTTTGATCCGTGGCAAGAATGGCTATTCTCAAATTATTTTGCATTAAACGAAGATATGGATAAGAATTTACATAGAGTGACACCCACCAGCATTTCTGTCTGCTCTCTGCACATCCAGCTGTGGTTCCTTCCAGTGACTCAAATCCCAGCAGTACATTGCAGTGGCATCTGTTTATAGGAGTAACTGTTATGTTGAGTGGACAGCACTGCAGGATACTTCTAACAGGGAGCATCCCAGGTGAATTCACAACATTTTGGAACACTTCCATCCATGTGCAATATCCCTATTTGATGAGTTCTGAAATGCAGCCTGTACTACAGTTCAAACTGATGTGTCTTCTGACATTTTGGCCTCCTGTCACTGTTCCCTCTGACTGCAGTGGCTGAAATTGCATTCCTGGCTGTGCAGGATGAAAAGTCGTGAGCCTACAGACACCTCATTTCTTGTAGGGCTCAGGGATGGCTGGCAATCCAGCCTCATTCTCTCTAGAGGATTTCAAGGCCAGGCATTGTATTAGGCAGTGTTTACACAGTGAAGTGACAGAGGAAGGGAAAAAATATGTTTCAAAACATATAGTTACCCAGCAAGCACCCAGGAGTACATAACTGCGTCCCACTAGGAATATTAGAAGGTCTTAGTAAAACAGAGGGCCCTACTGCAGGGCTAAGATTTGCTTCTGGCCTACTAGCAAACAGTTTGCAGGCTCCCCACTGTTGCACACGCAGTTACTATCAGAGTTGATTTTGTATCACTTTGGCCATGGTAGATGTCTTTATTTAAGCTAATATAAATAGTAAGACACACATAATGGGACAGAGAGAAACCTTTGGGATTTATATAATTCCTTTTGTTTGCTTGTCCTCAAGTATCCAACCCACAATGTTCTCAATTTGCCTGTCTGAGCTATGTAATATTCATCTTTGTTTTCTGTGGGAACACTGGGCTCCAGAGTTTTACTCCTTTAGAAAAAAAGAAAATCAGAAATCCATTGCTTTGCAATGAAACATATTCACTTCTTTCATGACCTGCACAATGTGACCTAGCTCATAACCGGCGTGTGGTTTCAGACAGAAGACCCTTCAGCATATGTTTTAGTACACACACCCTTGAGCCCTCATCAGCCCCCAGCACAGAGTTGCAGTGGGAGCCTGCACCGCTCGAGCTGTGATTTGAAGAACATGTTCTTTCAGCAGTTTTTCTTGCTGAGCTATTTTTAGCTTGAATGTATTCCCCAAACCTTTCCTTGTTCAGCTGTACGGCGAAGGAGATGCAGCAGTGAGTGGTGGTGTGGCTCACAATGACATTGCTATGAAAAGAAGTGCTCTAACCACAGCCTCGCAGCGTGTCTTCAGCTGAATAACCAGTTGTAATTTCATCACCCTAATGATGAAATGTTGTAATTGTGTTACAAACAGGACAGAACCGCTATCTAGCATCTCCCTTAGACCACAGAGTGGGGAAAAGCAGGTGGAAGGGAGAGGGACAAGTCCCTGCTCTGAAATATTGTTTTTACAACAGAACTAAGCCATGTTATTTATTAAATAATAGCCAAGCTTAAAACTGAAACTCTTATATCAGCCCTGGAACACAGCACAACATCCTCCAAGAGTCCTCAAGTGAAGGCTGAGAGAGGTACTAAAGCAAAAGCTTCCAGAAGATGATGGAAGGAGGCTCAGCCTCTCCACCTGACATTGCAGCAGGCCTTTGAGCCATAAGACTGGCTCTGTGTGGCCTTTCTTCCTCACACCTCCAGAAAAAAACAAGTATGCAACCAAAGGTCAAATGCTGCAGGACTTTCACAGGCGGTGAAAACAGTGATTACTGTATAGGCTTCTCCGTCAGAATCCTCTCACATAATTAGGCTCTGGCTCTGTGCTTATCACTAAGCAGCACTATACAATAGTAAGGCTGTCATAAGGATACGGGTCCTTTGGGGCATTACCAGGATCACAGTACAAGGGTCATGCCAGGAAAGTACGTAGTTTTTATTCCCACTGAAATCTAAAGTACTCAGCACAGTCTGTTTATCATAGAAACTATAATGATGGACAACTGTAATTGGCTGAGAGATGAGGGCCAACATAATTAACTGAACTTTTGCTGATTTGCAGCCTTGAAAATCCAAACAGAACTGAAAGCCAAATAAATGAATAAAATGCATAATTAAGGCAAAATGTATGGCCATTACATTTATCCAGCATCTTCTGGGTAACTAAATTTTTTTTTTTTTTTTTTTTTTTTTAGAGTAAAAAATAGCTTGGGGGAAAAATAGACAAAATAGACACAAATATCAAGCAATTTTAAAGCAGTAAAGCTTTGGCATGCAACCTGCTGAACCGACCATACCAAGTCCCCATTTTCATATTCTTCAGCCTCCTATCAGAGAATAGCAACTACCGTTACAGGAAATGGTGGCACGACACTCAGCCACCACTTTGTATGTGCTCCAAAATTGCCTTGGGGGTGAAACAAGTTTGTGTTTTGCTGCCTGCCTTCTAATTTTGTACAGAACAAAGTCTGTAAAAGGCAAAGTCCCTCCTACCAAGGATTTACTACTACCCATAATTGTACTCTGCAGGCAGCACTGCACTGCCACCGCTCAGCGCGTGGGTGATTCAAAGCCCTGGCACACATTCTTCTCACAGCCACTTATGGGAAGGATGAAAATAAATTTCTCGTTGAATCGAACATGATGTTCTGATAATAGAGATGCCAATTTAAGAGACAGAGCCTCTTCCCTGATGGGAAGCAGGCACAGGTAGCTTCACAAGCAGACAGCACAGGCACTCCCATTTCTCTTCCCTGTGCCCATTTCCCGGCTGGGCTCTGCTGTGAGAGAGATCCTCCCCACCACCCCTTGCAAAACCTCATGACTCTTTCTGCAGAACTACCTGCCACAAGAGACAATCAATGTGATTGCTGCTGGCCACAGCTCACTTACTAGCGGCTGGATTGATTGCGTGCTTGTTAGTGTGGAGTCCACAGGCAAGTGCATGTGTGAGCCCACCCTCCCCCCTGCTTTGCTGGAGATTATCAGATGCATGTGGCCCTAACTAAGGACAAGCAGAAAAAGGATTCTAAAGCGCGTGTTTTGGCTTCAGCTATGAAGATGAAAGAAATTCAGTTTTATGACAATTAAATCATAAACATATACACTGTGCAGAAATACATTTGTGAAACAAAGAAGCACATTTGGGGGACAGATAAGAAACGCCAACAACACAAGCTTCTTGGAGTCCATTCTGCTACATATTTACAAGGGTCTGTGGACAGCTGAGACTCCACAAACAGGCAAGAGGAGCTGGGAAGAGTGGACTGGGTCTGAGCACAGCCCCATGCACATATGGGTGGGCTGTACCTGTTCCCCGTTTGCCTCTCCTCAGCTGTTCTGCACCCATATCTGCAAATGCACTTGTGACACACCTCACTGTGGCTTTGCTGAGCTGCAGTTCCCAAAACAGACAAAAGATATTGCTAAGGTTAACTATGAGGACAGAGAACTTGGCACTCTCCTGCTTGTAAGATAAATTGATGCATTGCCCATCTGACAGCAGACCCTGGGATCCAAGTGATACACAAATCCTCAGACTGCTGAGGATTCAGTCACCTGTAACTCTCCAATATCATCAACCTTGTGTAATACTGGTGCTAAGACATCGGTTTCTCTGAATGCGAAGGAGAATCTGACTGTGCAAAGTGTATATTGATCATCATTCACAGACACGTGTGAGAGTCATTGGGCTCAGGAACATGTGACCTTACTCTGGAGGGGATGAGCAATTAGTGGTTTTCCCCTGGAATCCAAGTCCAGCATCTGTACCCATGCACGTGTCCGACATGTTACATAGAGGGACCTCAAATCAGGCTCCTGCAGAGGAGGGCTGCAGCCCACTGCAGCAGACCTGCCAAGGGAGACTTCCCCACCCCTCAGGTCAGCAGACTGTGCTCGTTATCTCCCCGGACAGCCTATTTGCCACAGCTGTGCACCACACATGTGCATCAAGGGAAACAGCCAGACATCCATAGATTTATTGCCCCTCTCAGTGCCAGCACAGACCATCCATGAACCTCACAGCATTCCCATGTGCATGCTGCATGGGGGAAACAAATATCCTGAGGCCACATGCAGACTCTCAGCACCGGAGGTGCTCTGACAGCAGGAGCACATGTGGGCACACCTGCAGGCTGCACTCAGGGCCAGGCACAGCTGATAGAGCTGCTCCTATCACGCAGGAGATGCACTGCACAGGACATGGGAGTACGCATATGCATACATTAATCCATTCGTCTTTTCAAGCAGTTAACTGAGGAAAACATTCTGAAAATGAACCAAAAATACCCCACAGAACTCATTCCAAACTTGAAGGTTTATGTTTGTTTTGCACGGAGCAGCGGTAACACATAACCTTTATCACTCTTCTCAGCTCAAAGGGCTGGTCACACACAGCCCCCAAACTTATGACAACTACTCTATCATTCATTAGGAGAAAACATTCAGATTTTGAATCCTTTGATTCAACCTTTTGATCTCTACCCAGATTTGTAGCATCACTGACATGCACACTGCAAACTCTGAACCACATACAAACACCATTCACAAAGAAGCAACATCAGTGCCTCCAGCCCTGTGTGCTTTCTCTCAGGCAGCTGCAGCCACCTCAGATGAGGCACTGCGGATTCAGCTCTGCTTCCTTCAGCTCTTGGCATGTTTTTGTGTAAATTAGGGGAGGGGAAGCAAATTCCTGGAGCTAATGCAAAACATAACAATATCCATAACAGACTCTTACACTGTATGCAGCCTGGACAGAGAACTTGCCTACAAGGTACTTGAGAGCCCTCGAGCTGCAGAAATGGCTACCTGTGTGGAGCTGCCCAGAGGGAACACCTGTGCCTCAGCAGACAATTCAGAGAAATGCCAAACCCAGACCTCAGTGTGTCCCAAGAGTATAGCACTATTAACTAGAAGCTGTTTTCAGTACCAGAAAATACATACCTAAGCTTAATTCACTTAGAAAGAAAGCACTACTGTGAAGTGATAGAGGCAGTGTGCTGCATTAGAGCTCCCCGCAATCCGCAGTTACCTCACAGAGGTGGGCCGAGCCTCACCAGGGTCAAAGTTCCCCACATGAAAACATGACAGAAATAGAAAGCACAGGACTCACCCATCTTTGTCCGTGCCTTTCTCACATCCACGCTGGAGGTTCTCTTCAGACTTCTGTGCTGCTCCTACTCACAGGGCTGAGGGGCAGCATGGGGCCAGGCTGGGGGAGGGCAGGAGCCCTGCAGCCGCCCACCCCCAGGTGCAGGTGCTTTGCTAAACTCCCAGGAAACAAATCAGCACTATGCTTTGAAACGGCCTACAGCTCTGTGCTCCAGCATTCTCTTTGTGCAAAGCTTGGGGAGATGGTGCAGAGTCCACTGGGAGTTCAGTACTTAGCCTTTGTGAAGGCTCCTTTGTGTCCTGTGCCTGCTTCATCCTCTGGGATCACACAGCAGCTGCAGTACAAAGACTTCCGATAACCTTAATACTGCTAGAGTTTCCCTTTTTTTAGATGTAAGAGATCTGAGCATCTCTGACTCTCTGGAGTCAGTCACTCTCAGCACCTGCCTTACGGCCTGCTCTCAAACGAAGGGAAGAGGAGAGCAGGACGCCATTTCCCAGGGCTGGGCTGCCCGCCATGTGGTGGCGCTTCCAACATGGCAGTGCGGCCTCTGCCCGAGGGAGGGCCCTGAGCTCACTGCAAAGGGGACACTGCAAAGTGGTGGAATTTTGCTTTTTAACGACTTTGGAGAAATAAATAACATGAAAACCAAAATGCAGCACAGCACGTGGAACAGAGGAGAGCACAGTGGGCCATACAGTGCCTGTTGAATTCCAGCACAGCTCAGCAGGGATGTGTGGTTCCCCCCGGCCTTCACCTGAGTTGTGCTCACAGCTGCTTCCCCTGAGCACAGTCAGCACCTCCTGGTGCAGGATCCACAGCCCTTTGCCTTCATCACCTCCCTGAGTTTTGTGTGGGAACCAGCTGGGGCTGGCCACAGTGCAGTGCACATGGCAGGTAAAGCAGATGGAAAGGGGTTTACAGCAGCTGGAGGCATCTTCTGAACAGAAACATTGATGTAGCAGGTAGATACATGAAGCCCTTGCACCTCAGTGGAAACAGATGTCAGCAATGTTGCCGCCTCGTTATTACATCATGATTTCATCTGTGTTTTCACACTGTCCCCACCTCCCCTGATAGAAAAGTCCATTCCTGGCTTTGTGGCTGTGATAAAAGTTTGAAAGTGCCATCTGCATCTCTGAAAAATGCACACAAAAATGCAATACTGTATGGCGTGTGCGTGTATTTCTGTCTGTGTATATCTGCATCTTTTCCTTTCCTTGGGGGTAAAGCTGAAGTTGTGCATAGAAATAAGGTTATCTCTGGGCACCCACCATGTATTCATCAAAGTCAAGAAGGAAATAGGTTTTTAAATAATGAACCAACATAAATACAGTAACAATAACGATATATGTACAGATATACGGAGCATTGGTTGGACTGGGTGATCCTGTGGGTCTTTTCTAACCTTGATGATTCTATGATATGATTCTGTGATTCACTTACATATCTATTCTCATACTTCTCGTGCTTTAATCATTCTCCGTTAGGGTTTTAATCCCTCAGTTTAAAGGGGGTCTCAGAAATCTGATGAAAGATTCTGGGAGAATCTGCAGACCTTGCATGGAAGGGCTGTAATTAGGAATAGCTTGATAGGCAGGCATGTGACCAGCATGTGAGTAAGTCACTCTTCCCTGAGTTATAGTATAAAATGCACACTGATCTCCTTCAAACAAACCTAGCCAGAGCTGCATAATTTCTGAGGCATTAAGGAAAATGAGGGAGGAGTGAGGAGTGAAGGGGTAACAGATTAAAGATACACTTTAAAATCCTTCAGTGGAGCATTCCAGCATCATTTCTGTTTCAGTTTGGATTATTGCAGATTCCAGTGCTGGAATATCCAGCTCATTACTCTGAAGAGAAATCCAGAGACCGAGAGAAAAGTCTGAGGTGAGGTGGGAAGAATGAGCATTAGGTTGCAGGTGTCTGCAAATACAACAGCCCACCATGTAAGTTTTCTGCAGGTGTAAGCCTGGTATAGTTGTGATGCATTCCTATTGCCAAAGATGAGGACAGAATTTGGCCTTTGCAGTGATTGCAGGGGAATTAGAAAAGGATAAGTAGTGGCATTCCTATTTTGTGCTGTTCGTCTTATAGCATATGAACACAGAGCTGAATTCAAAGGTGTATTTGGTCAGGCTCAGGAAACAAGGAGAAATTAGAATTAGACACTTGCTCGTTTAACAGTTCCCTCATTTTTATTTATTTATTTATTTATTTATTTATTTATTTTGCCTTTCCTGTATTTTGCATTTCCTGTATTTGGTAAAATACAGATCTTGGTATAGCAACCACTTTATCATCATCCCTTTCTTTTCTTTGCACAGTTGAGGGATCATTACCGCAACCGTGGTTTGCAGTGTGGTCCCTGCTGTATTGCTTTGTCTGTAACTTCAGTCTCTGGCTTGGTAACACCTGCCACAGAGGAGACGATGAGAATCCCTGATGCTGCCAGAGCACAGAGCAGGAAGCATCGTAAACTGCTTCTGATCTATTTGCTGGATTATTGCTTGAACGCTAGCAAATGCAAATGCAGTGTGTGTCTGTCTGCCTAGGGGAGGGGTTCAATTACCTGAGATTCTCTGCAGATATTGGCAGTGTCTCATGGGGGAAATCTCATTTAGTATGCAGAATAAAATCGCTATGGCACTGATCATATGATTTGAAGACTCAATCCTGAAGCAGCACTACAGAAAGGGGAGGTGAAACCGCACAAGACACTCCGTTCAGACAGCATGAGGCAGTGAGCCGCACACGAATGTTATTCAGCAGGCAGGAGGAGAGCTGCTGGATTGGTCTGTTAGATGTGTAGTCGGGAAACCACAGGAAAGCTTTATTTCTGGCAAGTCTGCATTTGTCAGAATGCATCACTGGTGATACTAGAAAAAAAGGAAGCCTGCCGCTACAGAGATTAAAAGGTAGAAGCAGTCACAGCTACAGAAGATCACTGAAACTCCTTTGAAAACCACCTTAACCCTCTCTCTCAAGAGTGGATTTAACCATTGGAGGGCACTGCTTCCATCTGACTGTCTGGAAAGTGTGGTGAAAAGGATGCATGCTATGAGGAAGCATTCCACCAACAGCAGTGCAAACTAGAGGAGAACTTCTACCTGCATTGCTGACATTGGGCAAAAATTATACAAGAAGGCATTCTGGTACCAGAATCTTGGGTTTGGGATTTTCTGTTTCTTTTCTCCTTTGGTCCTGGAGAAGGATTTCGTGTTCTCCTCCTACCCATAAACACACACAAGGAAAAGACAAATCAGAACTTGGAATCCTGCAGGCTTTCCAAAGAACAGGCATGGTACAAAATGTGATTTTGGTGTTTTTCCGCAGGCGACTCAGCCAAAGACCTGCTGTTGAGGAGCTAGAAAGAAGAAATATACTTAAACGTGAGTACTTCCTTCTTAAAATATTTCATATATTTGCTGAAGCCAGCAATTACATTTGTGAAACATTTTCTTTTAAAATACATATTAATTTACTGGGATTACTTTCTGTACCTAAAAGTTTTCCTGTTTAACATGTCCTGGGTTTCAAATATTGCAGAAATGAGAACTTACACTTTGCTAAAGGCATGCAATTTAGTAAAGAAAAGAGGGATTGGCTTAAATTTCAGCTTTCAAATAATTTATATTGTGAATACACTGCTATGGGTGTCTGAGAGGGGAGCAGCATCCAGGTGTCACGCAGTGCAATGACACGCAGACTACCATTTTTGAAGACACTGACTGCCTTGGCTAACGGGGAATGGACAAAGCATCCTTGCAAAGGTGTGAGGACATTTCCCCAGACAAGTCAGAGAACTCATTCTGAGATATTAACAGTTATTAGAGGGAGAATTCCAGGCCTATTAGAAATACTGCTACAGAGGAATGTTGCTCAACATCTTTTAAATAAACACAGGGCAGAAACTCAAAACTTTTCCTAAAGATTGGTGTTATGGCCAAGGGATCAAACAGGTGATAGATGCACTCGGAATCCTCTAATCTAGATGGAGAAAGAGCTCTGAAATTCTCTCTGCTATGGGGTCTGAGATAGGAGAATGAGAGAAGCTACCTGCTAGAAGGAAAATAATATTGCTTCTGTTATTTTAGTGGTTTAGTTAGCACTGAAAGTAAAAGCAGACAGCACAACACCCCAATAGCAGAATGACGGAATGATGTGATAATGGTTTGCTTCTCATTAAACATGAATAAAATATATGGCCACATATAATGTGACTATATGGCATATGTCATAGAAACAATGTTCCCTTTGGTATTTAATTCATATTTATTTATCAATCTGATGGCAATTCTTTAGGAAAAAAAGGTTACCCACATTTTGTTACCTAAAATTTAATGTCTCAGAACTTTCCTAGTTTAAAGAAAAAACTTCTGCAGGTGCTATTGAAGTTTCTGTAGATTTCATTTCACTTTTGACCCAAAGGGATTCCACAGTCAACTTACGTTTTCAGTGCTCTTCCAAAGCACACATTGTGTGTACTTAAATTGGATTCCTCTGACAAATGGGCGTAGCTAAGTGAGAAACAGGGTGCATTCTTTGAAAATGTGAATGGATGAACTTGGCCTAAATTTACCTGTCAGCTACACGAGAGATAAGAACAAAAACATTAATGCAAGATTCTGAAATGTAGAACCAGATTCTCAAGAGTCCGTGCCTCAGATCTCCTCTAAGACCTCTTTTTAGGTGATTTTTCTTTATATTTATTGAGTTCCCTAAGGCAGGGCTGATCCTTGCCAAAGAAATCTGTTCCTTTCTGTTTACTTTTTGAAGAATGCTGGTTACAGCCTTAATCTGGGTTAAACTGACAAGCTTTAATAATAAAAGTTTGAATACATTCATATAATGAGCTTAGAGAGAGATAAAGCAGAAAGAAGATAAAGCAGAATTAAAGATATTTCCTGAATGCCGGCTAAACATACTGGTCTAGATTTGTATCTCATTTAAAGGAGCTCCCGACATGAGTCAAATCCATTGACTTCAGTTCAGTTGTTCAGGCTTTATACAGATTTGTCTGAGATCACAGTCAGTTTTATTCCAGTTACCTGTTCCGTTATATAAAAAGTTAAGTATCCGTCAAGGGCTGAAGTCATCGCTGAGCTGTGACAGCAGTGATCTTACAGGCTGGACACACGCAACAACCCCAGGCTCAGTTGTGTGATTGTGGAAATTGGTAAACTTTCCTTCTGTTAGTGTGAATATAGAAATTCCTGTTATGGTTTTTAAACACCTGCGCTGGCTCTGACATGCAAAGATGTAGCAACATCAACTCTAGAGTGGAATCACTACAGCATCCTGCAGCTTGTAAGGGTTTGTACAGTTGACTCATAAGTTTCCTAATGTCTCTGATGTTAATAACACACTCTGCTAAGGAAAATGTAAAGCCAACGCTTTCTTACAATTTTGCTGAACTTCTACATCCTTTGCTTTAATGATGGAAACATTGCTGGTTTACCATCACAACTAAAATCAAGACCCAGGTGTTCGCGCATGTTCTTCTACTCAGCAGAAAGCTGGCACTGACATTCAAGAACGCAGCATCTCTTAAATCACTCTCCAAAATCCCCAGTTCTTTCTTAACACCAGGAATGGTTTCAGTGTTATGCACAGCTAAGAATTCCCCAAATAACTCACAGAGCAGAAAACATGAATTGCAGTACTACAAATGTCACTTCATAATTGGGAGCATCTCTCTACTGAGATTTATAAAGCCAGCCCTCCCTAATGAGTGTAGCTGTGTGTAGGCACAGTGATGCTGATAGGGAAAACCTCTCTGGTTTGTCCCTGTAATGCTTGAATTTTGTGTTGCCTTTGCTAGCAGTTCCTATCTAATCTGGCTTTATATTTTCCAAATGAATTATTTCTCACGTTTTCACATTTGGCATTTTCTTGGAGCTGGGAATGAGCACTGAGCGCGTCTGAATGTATCACAGAAAAGGGTCACTATGAAATGGTTTGCATATTCAAATCTGTAAACAAATTTTCCAATCAGAAATTTCTATTTGTGGTTTTTATTTTGGAATTCTCTCAGGGCACCTCTGACAGTGATATGTAGAAAGGCACCATACCACAGAAAATTATTCTCTTTTAATAGAAATATCCAGGTAAGAACATATACAATACTCTAAAATGAGTGAATTAAAGTGTAGTTAAGCTTACTGATAAATTCTTGCAAAATTTTCTGTATCTTAAAATACACTCCGCTTTTTAAAACATCCTTTTAAACATTTCACACTGAAATAGATCCTCGTCCCTGAGACTGCACTAATTTTGCGTGCTCTATTCTGTGTTTTTATTGCCTTGCCACTGAATTTTAATATAGTACATTACAATACTTTATATTCACGTGATTCACATTTCTGCTGTAGCCAGTTGTGGCTGTGCACTGCTCTGTTACTCTGCATTGATACTTATGCTGGCATCTCTTTGTAATCTAACGAGCGTAAAAATACAGAATACTTCATTACTAAAAATACCATTTTGGAAAGTCATCTGCACTGCTAATGCCTTTCTAAGGCATGTTAAAGCACACACGTGATATTTAATACTGGAAGTGTAATAAACTGGAGAATCCCAGCGTGGTTAAACATTTTTCCCTGGGTCTTCAGCTTTGTTCAGGTCACAGGCTCATGCCTCAATTTAGTAACAGATAGTACTAGAAATAGAAACGCCATTACCTCGTATCCCAAGGCAAAGGATATATTTCACACAATGTTACAGCACTCCACTCTATTTTTAGACCCAGTGTGTAGGAGTTATCACGGCCTGAATGCTAATAGGCACAACACACAAAAGCTAGCTGGCTGAGGTTAGAATGGAATGCTACAAAAGAAAACTTGTGAGGATAAAGAGGTGCGAATATCAGTGGCATAGATAAAAAGCACGTGAGTCGAAGATGACTGCTGTGCCAGTGTGACCATCTAAAGATGTAGCCTGAGAATTAAGGTTATACAGGACAGAACATTACTTTCCCTGAAGCTCCTGCAATAAGTCTTTTCAGCATCTACTGCAACATAATGGCTCCAGCAATACAGAGAATACAAACAAATGATGATTACCTATGGAATGTTTTGATTTTATTTCTCAAGTTCACACAATCTGAGAGTTGGTGTGGCTGCTGTTGGCTTATGAAATCTCAGGACTGGGGTTCAGAGCTCAGTAGAAGCTGTCATTGGCACCCATACCTTGTCCTCACAGAGAGGTGACTGTACCTTCTAGGAGAGAACCAGAGGTTACAGAACTAAGAAAACAGACAGCTAAGAGCCAGCTCCTAATTTTTATGTGATATAATTCTGATTGCCTTGGAAACTGCTCTTCTTCCTCATGAAGAAAATCATCCTTTTTCTTTTTATATTCTCTGTAGAACGAAACGATCAAACCGAACAGGAAGAAAGAAGAGAAATCAAACAAAGACTGACAAGAAAGGTAAAATCTTGCAATACCTTCCATTAGCTTTTAGAAAGCTAGTAAAACACTGAACAGCCACTTAAGTCACTATTACATTGTACTTCCTCTTCAACAGTGCCTGAGATAGTGGTATGTAGTATATGAACGCCTACCATGTCTCACCTATGAGAATTGATAGAATATTTACATATGAATTTTAAATGAAAAAGTAGTATTTGCTTGCACACTGCATATTTCACAACTGTACTGCCATAAAAGCAGTACTTCATTGTGTGCAGCAGAACTGGACTGGCTCCCTGCTGAGCACCAGAATTGCTCCCACAATACATTTCTCTTTGCATTTTAAGGTGTTCTGAGATCTTGTTATTGTTCTGTTCCCAGGAAACCCTTTTGGAACTGTAAGCCAAATATGCTAATAACTTATTATCTCCAAACTGGTCTGGTCCTGAAAACCTTGCACAATCTGCTGCTGAATGCAGTAGAGAAACCCTACATTATACATGTAACAAATTCAGTATGATTCCTTTACCTATTTGAAATGTATGCATTTTATAAATTTCAAGGTCAAAATATTTTCATCTTTTCTCCATTATAAAGCCGCTGTGCTGTAGCCCACAACTCAACTCAAACAATTATTACTCTCATAACAATAGTCTATAGGACTTAATGGTTCCATGGAATTTCCAAGGTGTTTTTATTCAGACACATAACTGCACACTAAGCTAAGATGGCAAGCAGAAAATGTTGCAGTTTCTTCAAATGTTGGTTATTAATATTGGCTGTATTTTACAAAACTATTTAATGCAGCTTAACCAGAGACCTACAGTAGATGAACTAAGAGACAGAAAGATCCTGATTCGATTCAGTGATTATGTGGAAGTGGCAAAAGCACAGGACTATGACAGACGAGCAGATAAACCATGGACACGACTATCAGCAGCCGATAAGGTACTGACACCATTAAAATATTCTTGCTTTCTACTTGGCTTGTGTAAAAAGCTACATTGGATTCTGCAAGGACATTTAACCTCTCTAAATGTTACGGTTTCTTGATATGCTGTAAACACACTGACCAATGTATGCTGTCATAAAAAATGCTATTTATTAAAAAAATGCTTATTTAGTCCTATAGAGGACAGCTTATTCATTGATGCGGGGAGGGAGGGAAAGATGGATACAGTCTTTCTTCATGCTTTAGGCTGCAACTCAAAGCCACTTCCACTGAGCACACAATATTACCGTTCATCCTCAAGCTGGAAGTTTTTTCCTTAGACATGCAAATGCCCTTCACTGTGTTTTGAAACATGCAATATTTCCTCTCCTGTTTCCTGTGAATGCTCACAGAGTTGGATGATCTTACATATTCATGAGCATAAACAAGCAATTGTTTCTGCTCCATCATATACCTGCCACATAACTGATTTACATGCGAATTTGTCACATTTAAGTACCTGAGATACAGCCAAAAGAGTTCAGTATCATTCCAGCTAGAACAGTTGCTGAATAAGGAGTTTTGAAGTTTCAGGGATGCAGCAAATAGAACAAGTGCAGATGCTAGGATAATTACTGGATAAGATGGCAAATACACAGCAGATTACTTACTGCTTTGGTCTGAGATGCGGAAATCAAATTCTTTGCTCTCCATTCCAGTATTTCCCAAACAAGAAGTGTAATAAATGGCTTTAGAAGACTTACATAGAAAAGGAACAATATTTTATCTTTTCCTACATTAGCTCTTCTCTATCAATTCATATAGTCATCAGCAATCTCTATAACCTAAATATTCAGTATCTCTACTGGCACTGTATGCTTTGCTGTACCCAACACCTATAATTACTTAATGAAACTCATGTTCTGCTTTGTGAATCTGGTATTTTACAGTGCTTATAAGTACAAAATTATTTGTTAACTCCCTTCTATTTTCAATTCCTAGGCAGCAATTCGGAAAGAGCTAAATGAATACAAAAGTAATGAAATGGAGGTACATGCATCAAGTAAACATTTGACAAGGTCAGTCTTCCAGCTATTTATTTCCATTGCTTGCTAATAAACAGTCTCTTTGAGTCCTGAGTCTGTACATTTTGATCTTATATGCTGAATGTGTATAGGAAGCTGTATTTTGAAAGAAAATGGATGTGTTTCTCATTCATTTCAGAGCCTGGCTTTTCTGATTAAAAAAATAAATTTGGATTAGCAAGTACTGAGAAGTCCCCTGATGTCAGGAGTATCACCCAGCTTGCATTCTTTGCACCTAAGATTCAAAAGCTATGGCAAAAATTTAAATGTAGGGTATAACAGCAAAACAAACAAATAAACAAACAAACAAAAAAACCAACTTAATATTTAAGTGCACTTGAACACGCAACCTCATTACGTAGTACTCTGATTCCCCCATTAGCAGAGGAGTAGTGCCCATATATAGTACATACTAGACTTGGTGTAGAAGACTGAGCCTGTAGATTTGCATCACTTGAACGGCAGTTCAATTGCTACTGGAAAGTGCAGTCCTGAAAAGCACGGTTAATGGCAGTCAACCAGAAGCAAGAGAGAAAACTGGCTTGGACTCTTGGCCCTGTCCGAGTGGCTGGGCCACTGCATGTCTAGCCAGCGTTGCCCTTGCCTCATCCCAGCACTATCACAGGTTGTATCTAAACATTCATGAAAACACTGGAATTTTCCAAGAAACAGCAACTGTGAGAAAGCCATTAAGCTCCACGCAAAAAGACCTTGTTGCTTACAGGAAAATTTAAATAGAAATCAGTTATTTCATAGAATTTTTGCTAAGTCTGTTAAGCGAGTCCTATTGCTCTTAAAACACAATTTTGGGAGCTGCTGATAGCACAGGGTACTTTTGCCATGTCTATAAGCATTCTCTTGCTGCTAACATCACTGTACATAGGAGCTTGGTGTACAGTCTCATTTTCTGGAAGGCACACCAGTATTTCCATCTTTGTTTCTGAACCAGAATTAATCTGATCTTAATTGAGCTTAACATGGTCAATTGGAATGAAAAGACAATCTAGGCAAATACACGAGTCATAATGAAATGCACATTAATCTAAATGTTACAGTGATAGAATTCTAGACTGTTCACGCAACACTTAGAGCCCTTTTCATATTATAGATCTCAGGCTCAACGTGTATGGCAAAATACCATTGCACTGACAGAGTGGAATACAGGAAAAAAATTAAGGGATGCAGTTAAGATTAGAATTGAAAAATACCTCTTCCTAAGTGAGCTACATGGGAAATTTAAGCAGATTCCAAAGATGCATTTTCAAATTTAGTCAGGATATTAGGAGCAAACAGGCTTACAATTTACAATTACTGCTAAGTATTACAAGTGACCAGGACTTCAATTGCATTCAGCTAAGAGAACACACCTACAGAGCAACAGCATATAAATTCCAGACAGAATCTGAGACTATCATGTATTGGTCTAACAGTATGTTCTCTTATTTTCCAAAGCATCAGCCTTATTCTTACAAAATAATCACATCGTGGCACAGTAAAGAATGTTACTGACAATGAAAACTGTGGCCTAACTCCTAAAGGAAAAAACAAACCAACAGGCTCTACATATATTTTACATTTGCACTCCCCGATAACTACAGAATGGCCTGGCTGAACCCTTAACCCTGAGAGGTGAAACTGCACTGCAGTCATGGCATACATATGGAAACGTGTCAGTGAAAATTAAACTTGCTTACAGTTGCTAATATTCCACAACATAGTTAATGTACCTTAAAAGAGAACGAACACTGATTTTAAAAAATAATCTAAACCAGAATTTCTTTAAATTGTATATTTTTTTAAATGTTGAAGTAGTTTAAAAATGTCTCTTGTTTGTCCTAGATTTCACAGGCCATAGAAATTTTCTTCTGAGAAGAATCTGCCCTTACTTTTTGATATTGCTGCTGAACACACGTCAGGGAATCATCTTTCCCTACTGTTCAGTCCTGGATACCTTGATGTTTGTGTGAAAGGAGGACTGCGGATGAAAACTCTGCAGCACTTAAATAAAGAGGGAAACACCAGAGATGTTCTTCACTTTGAAGCCAGAAGAGCAACGGCCTGTTGAATGGGATTAGCTGCTGAAAAAGACTGAAGTAAAACTACTTGAAAGAACCTACTACTCTCCTTTACCACTTGTTTTAAACTGTTTTGCAGTCTATCATGGAAAAGGAGATGTGCATGTACAGGCTTTACCATTCCAAGGCCTCTGACATAACGGACATGACACACTGTCATTCAGTATTACGTTGACGAGACATTTTGAACTTACCACAGTTAGTTTGTAAAACGCTTAAGTTCATGTTCTAAAAACTAATTTAATGTATTATAATTTCATTCTTTTTTTATATAATGTCTAACAAACACAGCTGCAAGCATTTTTGACTCCTGTTACTTTTGTTCCTTAATTAAATGACTACTTATTGCAGGAAATGAACATGTTTCCTGAAGATGTTTTTTTCCCAGGGACAGCTGGGAAGGGAATTGATTTCAGTTATTATGCACTGGATCGTATCCCTTCTTTATAACAGAGAATCTTCAGAAAGATCATTTTAGCTAAGGACCTCCATCTTATGTAATACCAACGTTTTGCACCAGGCCCTTTGCATACCATACTGTCATTACACGGTACTTTCAGACCTCTAAAGAATGACAGTTAAGACCAGTTAATATCATTAGGAGTTACTAATTTGCACAACCGTAGATAAACAATTGATATAAAAATGTACTTAAGAAGCAAACTGTTCTAATGTTTTAATAGTAAGAATGTATATATATATTAGTTTACAGATTTCTTGATAGTAAAAGGAAAGAAGTTACTAAATAATGATAAGCAAATAGGATTGGTTTAGAAAATTACAAAAGCTAGACATTTCTAATAATGCTCGACATCTACAAACATCTGAGAATTCTTCTCAAGATGCTACTGGAAAGAAAGAAACAAACAAAAAAGAAAAAATACACTGTGCCTGGAAAGGATACCTTTTGAGACAGCAACAAAATGATGCAAACCTCCAAGACAAAAATTTCTCTACAGGTGTTTTAAATGCTATCCTTTTAGGAAGTGACTCGAGGTCAGAAATGTGAAGAGGTGCTACGTTCCAGCTTTGGTGAGATGATCTCCACGAAGCATGAAAATAATCAAGAAAGTAAAGGTATGTAAAATTGTTTGCATACACTACTACTAAATTGCTGCCTGCTAGTAAACAGAAACAGTGCAAACAGTGGATGGACGTTCGGTTCTCTTCAGCTGCTCAGCGTGGGAATGCAAGAATATAAATACTATTACACTCCACGTATACTAACATTTAAGAACTGAAGGTAAGAACATACAGCGTAACACAAAATATGCATCACTAAGGGCAGCACTAGAAGAAACTGATGAATCATGGAGATGTCACGCCCTGGACCAAACAAATTGACCCTGATAGTTCAGCTTGCTCTGTAGGTAGCTGTAGTTTTGCGTATCTTTTTAATGTTTGATTTACTTATCAAAGACTTGAATCACCCAACTACTTGATCCAAAGATTTTTTTCTCTTAATTGCAGTTTTATAACTTGGCTTTTCACAGAAATACATAACTGGCCTTTTAACATACTGTTCGTTGTATTTATCAACTTTTTATTAATACAATAATTATTGATAGTTATATTCCAGGTGTAACATACAAAAAAGGGTAAGAAGAAAGGTGAGAAGTGTTTCATAAGCAGAACCACATCATTTAGCTTAGGAACTGTTAACTACAAACTTAACTAATAGTCCATGAAAATAACGTGCCTGTACTCACCTTCTTTCTGCTTCACTCTGGTAAGAGACATAAAATTGTGACTACAGAGCCACACAGGATCACTGTCAGCTAACTACTGTTAGTATACTGATGGGCAAAGCCAGCAAGTTGTTTGGAGACTGCATGCGCTATAGCGTGCTTGCTTCTGTTAGAACTTAAGATACTCTTCGGAGAAGGTAGGCTGAACCCACAGAGGCCATTTTCCCTATGGTGATCTTTACTCAAAGGAAAATAGAACCAATCCTGCAACACAGTTTCTGCCATTTTAGTTGACTGCTTTGAATGACCTTGGATTTTCCAAGCCACAGACTAAAAGACAGTTGTGCTTTTGTAAATACTTTGTCACGATATGTTTCATCATTGTATCTTTGTTGAATTTGATCTTATTTGCTCCATGTTTTTAGAAGTTAATGGGGGTCAGTAAAGACCGGAGGATGGACAGTACAATTTCATACTTCTATTTCAATAGAAGTTCCTACTAAAAATAACATTTTTTCCTATACGCGTGCAGTGTAAAGAAAGAATTTGGGCTGTAACTGTACAAGGCTTTAAAATGTACACTTTAAGAGAAAATATTTAAAACCCAGATTAGATCAGTAAAAACTTCTGCACCCCATGAGGTCCATCTAGTGGGGATGACAATGATTGCAGGCTTAAAAAAAAAAACCAAAGATCAGAGGGTCAAAAATTAGAAAAGCGTGCACTGTAGTTACATAGATGGAATGAATAGACTAAATTATTTTGTATTTCAATTCTTCCCAGGCAGAATATAGACTCATATGTTTAAAGTTGAATCTATAGGAAATATTTTTCCTTTAATACTATATGTTCACAATAAGCTACTTCCCCTCCGTGGTGTAAGAACACTAACAACCCTCCATTCTACTCTCAGTGCACATGGGATGGAAATCTCTCACAGCCAGTTCTGATCTAAGAAGTTGCTTTATAAAGAGGGTATTTTTAGTGAAGATAAAAGTAAACATTTTAATGTAAGGTCATGGATTAAGCTGGTAAGAACCTTTCTGAAGGTCACTGAGTCAAATCCCTTGCTCAAGGTGAGTAAGGCTAACTTTAAAAATTGCTCAGTGAGTGCTGAGTTCAAGCTACTATTATATGGTTATGGACTTTCCTTAGTCCTTAAAAGTAAAGACAGTATTGTATTAATTACCACAGGTAATTCAGAAATCAGTAAGATTTTCCATTTTCTTTGAGGAACTGTCAAAGAGTTTTCTACTTTAACTTTTACCTTAACACTGAACTTTGAATCGTGTCATTTTTCTCTCTGGAAATGAAATTTAGGAAATGGTTACTCTCAGAAATAATAAAGGAGAAGTCAGAGATAAATGTAGTATGCGTAGGATAGAAACTGCACAAGCAAGCCAACAAAGACGTTTTTCTTTTTTTCTTTTTAGTTTTGTTGCTGCCATGCTGTATGTGTTCTGCCTCCTGAGATGCTGGGAGTCTTAATTTGCAGTCAGTTCCACAGTAAATAGGCAGCTCTTCATATTACAGTGTAGACAATGTAAAAGACATCCTATGAGTTACTGTTTACATCTGTTACTTCTTGATCAACTCTTAAGTTTTCAATCTCCTTTTTTTAACAAGACTTAAATGAGAAGTACTAAATTCATATGAGAGAGAAAAGTTTCCAGTATGTATGTATATATATACACACATACATACACACATATATACATACATACATATGCAAGTAAAAAGGGCAAAAAATGTTGCTAAGGAACTCTAAAATGCAGGGCAGTTTGAGGTTTGTTCGGAACATTTATGCTGTGAAACTTCTAAGCTAGTATTTCTCATAATTTTCTACAAAATTAAACAAGACATACACTAAATGGTAATAAAAGAGTAAATTACGACTCATAGTTCTCATAAGAAATCTTCTGACAACCATGTAATTTATGTGTAGCCACAGGTAGTATTTGTATATACATTTCTGAGCCAACAGACAGCAGACCATCCTACAGTTTGTAGTCCAGCACAAAGTATTTGCTCAGCAATGCTTTCTGTGACTGAAATGATAATGAGTTGCCACTTTAAAGCAAAACAGTAATGACATCATTTTGTAAAAACAAGACACACTACATTTTTTCTTGAAATATTTATATTAAATATTTGCAATATCATTCAACCACAAAATTTTACAGTCATTTTCTGTTAGAAACTCTTACTGAAGTCTAATGCCACAGATGAACAGGATTGAGATTGGCACATTAGACTGGATCCCTAAATAATTTCTTGCTGCATTGTGGATCAGAAAAAAGACAAAAGGTGGTATTCTGTACACAACGACCCAAGAGATAGATTTGAAGTGAAATTCAAAGTGATTTCTCTAAAAGTTCAGTTAAATAACCTGTGAAAAATGTTAATAAAACCTTCCTCAAAAACAGCATTAGCTAAAAATAAAAGAAATACATGTATTGTATTTTAGTAAATTCAGTAAAATCCCAAAGCTTTCTAATAATAGAAGTCTTATGGAGAAGTCTTAGTCAAAAGACTTCAATTTTATTAAGGAAAATATGCTTTCATTACAGTACTTTTCTTAAGTAAAAAAAAAGTCAAATTTTGTATTCAAAATGAGTGTTTATATTGAGCTTGAATTTCAGGAAAGGATATGGAAGTACGACTTCAGAATTTTCCATCTTCTGCTAGAAATATTTTCTGCAATCCTCTGCGAACATTAATCAGTTCCTCTTCTTGCTGTGCAGAAAGCATTACAGTTATCAAATACTTAAAATAAAACCTTTTTTTTTGTTCCACATTGTAATTCTTGTGCATAGTATCCTACTTATAAAGTATCTGAAATACATTACTTCTCCATGTTAACATTCAAAATACTAAGACTCAGAAAGCAAATAGCATACCCATACTGGCTACTTTTATCACTCACGTAAAAGGCTTAAAATATTTAATACCAGTGATACTTAGATTCTAATTTTTTTTTTTGTTTGTTTTCTGATAGGACACTAAATTGATAAGAGCTGTAAAATCTGATGTTCAAACAACTATACTCATATTACCATAAGTAAATAAAAAAGAAGACAAGACAAATTGATTTACCATTTCTTTAAGAAATTTCTCTTGGAGTCCTTTCATGTCTTCTTTCATGAGATGCACCTATAAAGAAGTACCTATACTGAATGCATTGTCTTTGCTTGCAATTGATGACATTTTCAGTATGATAATTACATCCCTAAATTGCTTAAAACTTTTATTTTAAAGTATGTACACGCATCTACTTGCTTAAAGAGAGAGACTGTTTGCATCTGAGTTCTTTCTTGGATGAGTAACCATGGTGAACAAAGTCACAGAATATAGTATTCATCTTACAGTGATTTTACAGATTGTAGGCACCTCCTAATGGGTGAAATCTAGCACAGAATATTGTTACGTTACAAATATTTGATGACAGTGGAAAAGCTATAAAAATACATGGCATTAATACAATTCTAGAAAATAGTGAATTTCTTTGGAAAAAAAAATTAATAGTGGTATCTGTTGGCATAATGGAAGAAATAAATGATTAAAACCAGAAAAAGAACTGAAAGCTTGTACTACCTCTGAAGTAAAAATATTTTCTTCACACTCAACACTACGGTGGATGTTCTTTTCAAAGGATGTTTTAAGGATCTGCAGCCTAAAGAAGTAAAAGGCAATTAAAATAGCTTTGCTATATGTGAACGTTTCACAAACATCAATGAGTACATCTCATTATTTGAAGTCTAATGATACTTAAATGCGTGAATAAATCTTATTGTCATTATTCCTACTGGAGAATAGTTACGTTTTAATCTCTTTTTCTTATCTCATCCATTATCCTTAGTTTATGCAAGAGAGCAATTGCATAAAAAAATAGAAGGTAGCCTAATTTTCATCTTGAATTTACATCAGAAAACACATTTCAAAAGATCACCAATAAAGCCTACTAACCTCTGTTGCTCATTTTTCATGAACGTACTTAAAGTATGCTTATGTTTTTTCCAAAGACTCTGAAAAGAGAAAATATTAACAGATAATAGCCAACAGTATCTCGTATTTTCTAAACTAGAACTGACTACAATCTAATTTGAATACTATAACCCTACAATTACAGGCTCAGCACAGAATGGGAAGTAGGTAAACCTTAGGTCACCTTAGATGCTTTAAAACAAACAAACATCAAAGTTTGGTCAGCAGGATATGACACTTCAGGAATGCTGTTTGCATGGAGTCAACTTCACCAGAAAATTTTTCACCAGTAAATTTGTTCTGTCCATGTTTCAAATAAATGAAAAAGTATGTCCACAACTTTTGAAACAGGCTTTTGGTATAACCTAAGTGTAATTAAAAAAGAGGAAAGAAATTTTGTTTTAACATGAATACTTATATATCCATTTTACATTACAGCACATAGCAGGCAACTGACCTGTCTCAGAACACACAGCCTGAAATGCAGGCCAACTGAAGTAAGGCTCATGAAATGGCATAAACAGCCCATTAGAAGTAGTACGAGTAGTTTGTTCTAGGAAGAAAACCTAACAGTGACAGAAATTCTAACAGCGTAGTATAATCAAATCCTGACATTTCAAATTCATTATTTGAAACTTGACTCATCTATGAGGAAGAAAAAAAGGTTTTTTAAAAATCAGAATTAATGACGTATAGTGAAAGATCCTATGAGTGATCCATAGATTTCACAGGAACTTGTTTTTCTCCATGATAAAGTAATTAAATACAAACCAGTAATTCTTTCTCCATGTTATTCAGGGACTGCGAATCTTTCTCAAAATTCTCAATTTCCTGAAGAATAACAAAGTGAAATCTGTCCAACTGCTTGACCCTATTAATAAAAACGAGAGAAGAGGTTACATTTAGAAGGCATTAATTGCATTTTAATTGTTTTAAGATAATTATTTCTTTACAGACCTGCATTCCAGAAGCTGTTGGTTCATCGTTGTCAAATGCTGGTTGGCAGCTCTTAATGATTGCTTTGCAAAATGCTCCATTTTCCGTGAACGGCTCTGTAAAGGTATTTTAACATTACTTTCAGATTACTTTCTCTTGAGGAAAAAAGCAATAGTACCAAATACAGTAATAGGGTTTTTTTCCCCTCCCTCTTTAGGAAAGGCTTTTTTTTAAGATAAAAATTACAAATACACTACTTGAAAAACAGATTTCCACATGATAAAGTACACATAGAGTAAAGATTGCATTCTTGCAGCTGTCTTAGGTGAACAAATGCATCATTTTGGCTTGTGTTTTCCCTTTAGCAAATAAATCACATTCATGGGGCTGATAATTTGGAAAAAAAAAATGAAAATACAGTATATTCAGTACTTTAGATTCATAGGGCTGTATGAAATCATGCACAGGATAAAATTCAAAGCAGATCTGGTGAAGAAAATTATTTGAATGTAAAGTGCATAAATGTGACTGAAAAAAACCTTAAAAAGCAACTTTAATTCTGTCATTTCTAAAAGCTCTACAATGCTTAAGTTTTAAATTTCTTTTTTAAGCAAATTCTGCAATGTAAGACAAAACTAATATTCATATGGACATTTAACCGCATACACAACTAACACTGTACATAAAATGTCTTGCCTCGATTTTCTTAGTATATTCTTTTTGGAGCTTCTGACATATATCAATAGTTGAACAACCAGGTTCCCACATGTCCACATCCAAAGCAGCTGGATCACATACAGATACAGTAGACAAGTTTTCATATGCTGTAGTGATGAAAAAAAAAGATCATACTACATACATACATCATACTTCAGAGTGAAGTATCCTATACGTAGTTACAAAGGGGCTCTTGTTAAAAATATATTAATTCTACCAAGTAGACAGCTGAACCAGTTCTATTTTCATATCAATCTCTATTAAAAACAAGATAGTTTCCTAATATTTTGCATATTTTTTGAAACGTAATACGCCCTTATGGATATTACCTTCTTGGATTGAAACTAAGTTACACTATTGTCAAATTTTTCGACAACTACAATCAACTTTTACTTCATAATTAACCTCTGTAAGTAACAGCTTCATCTGTTTTAAATAACTTTCTAGGCTGTAACTTCCTTCTTCTGCCTCTTTTCTTTTCCTCCTCTTTGCTTGTTTCTACTTCATCAGAATGGCTTTCTGTGTCACGCTGATACTTCCGTTTGAGAAATACATGTGAAGTCGGCCCTTTAATAAATGTGAAAAAATGTTTCATTTTAGAATTATTTGGAACAATGAGATCAGAAGATGAAAAGTTTGTTGGCCCTCTGGCTCAAAATTCTAGAAGCATGTGTCTTGGCATTAGGAACCATTGAACAAAAAAAGAGCACTGCACTTATAGAGGGCATATTCAGATAATGACCACTTCGTGTACATGAACAGAATTTCAGTGGAGTACAGAACTCTTTTTGATGCATGCAAGACTTCTCTCTTAAAGAGATTCACTATTAACCCTATATTCCTGATAGTACTATTACTGCTTTTTTTTTTTCCCGCTCCAAGTATCAGTGAGAATGCTTCTTGGTCTAGTACTTTTCAAAGAGAACAAGTACTCTTTACAGTAACTGCATTTTGGAGCCCAAGTTTCAGTTTTTGGAGGGTACTTCAAGCAGAGAAAATATGAAAAAAAAATTGAATGATATTGAAAAGATACAAAGAGAAACATGGCACAGCTCTTTGAATCTTCTGTGGTGAATAAATGCTTTTCTTAACCAAGACAGTCACAAAGAAAGTCAAAGTCTTGTACCTTAAATTACGTGTTTGTACCTGACTCGTGTGTAGGGCCACAAGGTTCTTGACTCCAAGACTGTACCTCACTTCCACTGGACAAAGATACTGGAGATAATTCCTGAAAGAAATAAACAGGCACATGAAAAAGACAAATAAGCAATAAAAACTAATGGCTACTTGTGTACGCAAACATTATTTCCCAACAGAGTCAACAGTGCTTCAATCACCAGGAAAAAGGAATACAAGGAATGGGTTGAAGGTATAAAGTAGT